>JAUZSW010708789.1:0-12464 GCA_034780735.1 Hyalogyrina grasslei
TCCACCCCCACCTGCCGGTAACGTCCAGAGGGGATCGTTCGGCGATCAATGTTGATGAATTTGATCTCATCCGGATCCTCCACCGGTTTGAGTGTCGTACCGACATGACCTTTTTGTCCACCGGGTTTACGCGTGCTGCCAGTGTGGATATTTTTCTTGCGGTTGGGATCGCTTGAAGGCGGCTTGCTGGAGTTTCGACTATTGAGGTTGAGGCGATGAGCCAACAGGGTGACCAGCATCATCAACACTTCGATCAGCGCCCTGAGTGCCGGTGAGATTTGCTTTTCCTGCGCTAACAAGGCTTCTACTTGCAAGATAGTTTTATCGACATCAATATTATCTACGGTCACGGACTTGAACCCATCGAAGAATAATTAACCTGGGGTTATTATCTCATGGGTTTTGAACGTTCATTTTTACCTTCTGTATGGCCTGGCAGGCGAGAAAATATTTAACCGCAGCTGGCCCTTGTGTGAGGGAAATAGCACCGAATAGTGATGTTTTCAAGCAGGCCTGGAAAGGTGAATTTGCAAATGCTCGCTATACAGTGGGTTTTATTTTTTCCCGTAAAAAACCTGTCAAGCGTTTTTAAATATTTTTTGCTGAATAGTTACGAATATTTAAGCAAGACACCCACGCATTGTGACTATTTTAATCTGACAATAAGATAATCATCTTACTATTTTTATTTCCTGAAAAATTCAACCACCGCATTGGCTGCTTGTTTATAGGCATAATATCCGCAATGAGTATCGTTGGGTAAATAGAAATCTTTTACGCCTTTCCTTACAGACCTTAAATATCCTTCAAACAAACTGACGATATTGAGTCCTGGTGTATTTTCAATACTAGAAGCGATGCTCATATTTGAATAAGCATCCTCAAGAATAAATTCCGAATATACAGATGTTTTATTGGGAAAAACCATCGCAAGAAATTCTGTTTTTCCATTAGACCTCACCTTGTCTTGCAATTGTAGTAGACTGCATTTTGCAGTATTAATCTGCTCTTCCTTTATTTCTCTTAATTTAAAATCTCTTGAAAGAATTAGCACTGAGTCATTAATTCTGCTCGAGAACAATCCTGCTCTAGAAAGACTAAGCTCTTGAACCTCCGTAATATTTAGATCAAATATTGTCCTTGCTGCAAACTTGGTTACGTAATTTATAGCTGATCCAATATTTTTATCCTTTATTGCGGACAACCCTTTATTTCTTTCTTTTTCCTTTATTGATATACCTAAAGGACTGAACTTAATTCGCGGAGGACTAGAGTTTTTTATCGTTGGTCTAGTTTTTAAGTCACATTCATTATGCCGAGAAGGTAGATCTCTTTCAACCGATTCATAGATAAAATATTTTGGTGGATATTTCGAATACTTAGGATTACTTAATACTTCATCAACTGACACAGAAAACATATTAAATGAAATAATCGTTTGGCCCGTTATATTAGCTAAGTAGTTTTGCCAACCGTGAGACTCGTTATCAGAGAAAGAATCACCTAATACAACGATATCATAATACTTATTATAGTCCTCTATTGAATCAGCCTTGGTAAATAGAGGGGCTTCGAAATGTTCCTGGGGTAGGTTCCAGCCATAATCGTTTTCTAGATACCCTCCTATTCTTGTTAACTCGCCACTTAAGGGGGCCATATAGAGGGTTAACCCAAACAATGGCGTTAAGAATAGTCCCATTGTTATTAGAAATATTTTATTGTAGGAAGAAAATCCCATCGTATTATTTTAAAATTGGTAGTACAAAAATTCGCTTGTTGAGTCCATTTTAAATAGTATTATCATCATAACCATCGCTAACGCTACCGCCATGGCAGGGTGTGGAACCCACTTAACTAGAGGCGTATCTTTTACGGGTTTAGCGACCATTGTACTATCCATCATCGGTGAGTACTTCCAAAATAACTCAAATGTATTTGGAAAAACCCAGACGATTAGAAGTAGTACGAACAAGAACAGGTAATGACCAACACCTCTGTAATTGGGGACACTATCTTCAAATCGCCACCCTATGCTTTTAAAGTGATCTCCTAGAGAAAACAGTTGATTTAAATTATCAAAATAACTAGTGGGTAAAACAACTCCGTTCATACCAAACATGCCTTTTAAAATCTCTATTGCGGTAGGAATATCACCTGAACGAAAAACCACCCAAGCGATAACGACTGCAAAAAAAGTAATAGATCTTGCCAAGGCTCTACTCCACAAAGCGTTATTTATGAATACTCGTTTTGATAGAGAATAATACTTTCTCCATAGATGGTTCACTATTAAATATAAACCGTGTAATGTTCCCCATGCTAAAAAAGTCCAACCAGCACCATGCCATAATCCTCCAAGCAACATCGTTACAAAAAGGTTCAAATAACGCCGAAATCTACCCTTCCTATTTCCTCCAAGAGCGAAATAGAGATAATCCCGAAGAAATCTCGACAAAGTGATATGCCATCTTCGCCAAAAGTCTATGATGCTAGAGGCTTTATAAGGTGAGTAAAAATTCAGCGCCAAGCGAACTCCAAAAAGATAGGCCAACCCTACTGCCATATCTGAATACCCAGAGAAATCGAAATAGAGCTGGAACGTATAGGAAAGAGCGCCCCCCCAAGCTTCAAAAAAGCTCATAGCAACACCGTTTTGTGCCGCGTTAAACGTAAGAGTAGAATATACGGCTATACCATCCGCAATAACCACCTTCTTAAACAAACCGACTATAAATATGCTCGAACCAATGGCTAATCGATCATAAGAAAACCTATAGAGGTTTTGTTTTTCAAATTGGGGCAGCATCTCCCTATGATGAACGATAGGTCCAGCGATGAGTTGAGGAAAAAACACAACGAATAAGCAGTAGTGTAAAAAATTATACTCTCGTGTTATACCTCGATGGGCGTCGACCAAATAAGTAATCTGTTGAAAAGTAAAGAATGAGATCGCCAAAGGAAGGATAATAGTATCTAGGTGAAAACTATTCGAAAATAGAGCATTTACGTTATCAACAAAAAAATTTGCATACTTAAAATACCCTAGGGTTCCAAGATTTACGATAACCCCAAATACCAACAATAACTTACTGATTTTGTTTTCTTTATTTTTATCCTTAATTAAGCCAAACCCTCTCCCTATTATATAGTTAAATATAATTGAACCTATCAATAAGAAGACATAAAATGGATTCCACCAAGCATAGAAGAACAGTGAAGAAGACACTAACCACGCAATAGCCGCTTGATTGTAACCTCGATTTCCTATCGTATAAAAAACAACTAACGTAACGGGTAGATATGCAAAAATAAAGATGTAAGAGTTAAAAAGCATCTGTCGGTATTGTATGCCTGAGGCTTGTATTTACTTATAAATCAGATTATCTCAACAATTAAAATTGGACTTTCAAAATCAAATGGCTGAGAAGAAAAACAATATGTGCACCTATCATGCCTGCCAACCCGGCATAATTCATGTGCGGACTAAGCAATTATCCTAGTTTGTAACTATTCACTGAGTAGTTCCAGAAAAGTTAAGCTGCCTCTGAATTTCGTCCGCCAATCGAATCGATAAAGCCAAAATTGTCAAAGTTGGATTTGAGTATCCACTGGTAACGAAAACTGAGCTACTGGCAATATACAAGTTCGCCATGCCATGGACCTTACAGTCCCTATCTACCACCCCCTTTTTTGGGTCGTCACTCATACGCGTGGTACCCATTAAGTGATGCAAACCCTGAGCACCTATAACGGGCCCTCCCTCTTCGGTGATTTCTCGTTCAAATCGCCCCAAACCTGTGCCATTCAGTGCTGCCGCTATAATTTCCTGGGAACGGAGGATACTTTCAATATCATGTTCATGGTACTGAAAGTGTACTTTGATTTTCGGACAACCCAAGGCATCTTTCTCATTAGTCAAACTAACACGGTTATCCCGCAAAGGTGATTGTTCAACAAATGCCAATAATTCGAGGCGCTGAAACTTCTTGTGATTATCATTCAGCTTTGACCATCCACCTTGGCCAAACCCCGGCATAACTGGCGCATCGTGAACCCACTTCTGATATAACATTCGTGTGATGTACTTTTTAGCATGAAAAATATTTTTTAAATCTATTGTTAAACTGTCTGGAATTTTCCTGGATTTAATCGCCATCGCCATATTTTTTAAGCCGAGAAGCCCACCGACTTCCTCTATCGTCGGCATTGGAAACAGGGTTGCGGAAAAACCAAGAAGCTCTTCCTTTTGAATCAACGTTTTTGATAGTTTGAGCCCAGCCAGAACGGAACAACCATCAACCAGGCGCATATCATAAAGTCCCAGTGTATTTATCGATTTAGGGTCATGTGGATAAAAATTCCCACTGGGAACAAGACTATGATCCATATAATATCGACCAACCACGTCATGCGCATTGCCAATACCCTGCTCAGATTTGCTTCGAGAAGTTAATAATAATCGTGGCGTACCGAAGCCTCCTGAAGCAATAACAAACTGCCGAGCCTTAAAATAGATCGTTTTTCCCCCAAACGTTTGAACCCGCGCCCGGCTAACGACCGTTGCATCACTATCAGTAAGGAGCTCGGTTACGGTGGCGTGCAGAAAAGTGTCTATCTCATCAGATCGCGCGAATTTATCAGGCAACTCACGGGTAAACACCTGGGTTGGACCAAAGGTATACACATCAGTGAGTACCTGATTCTCATCCAGCGACAGCCGTTTAAATTTTTCCGTCTCCCAGCGTCCAGGCGCATAGTCATAAGGACCAATGCATGCAACCTGGTGGGCTCGAGCATAATAAGTATGCAGATCAGACCGCTTGATAGGCCAGCCACTGTTTGGTACGTAGGCGCGTTTTTCAAAATCAATCTCACTTAGCGGGACATAACGAAAGCCGTACCGCTTATCCGACATCTTGATGATCCAATGATTTGCCGTACCTCCCAATTGACGGAGGTGCGTTAACTCTGGCGCCTCATCTATGCAGCCACTGATACTACCTTCACTCAGTTGCTGGGCACGTTTATCCTCTCTAGTCCCGCCGCTTTCCAAGAGTACAACCCGCACCCCCTTGCCGACAAATTCATTCGCACAGGCTAAACCCGCTGGACCCGCACCGATGATGCAAACATCAGCAGAAATTGTTTGATTGTCAGATAGTTGTCGAGTATCGATTTGCATGCTTAATGCCTGCCAGGATCGGTCGGTTAGTTTGTCTACGTCAGTGGGCATGCTCACCCAGCTAGAAAGGATGGTCCTTCCCTTCGCAAAAGGCAAAACACCGGTCCACTGATTCTAAGCCAATCCTTAGGGTAACCACAGAATCTAGATTGACCTGCCCAGGTTGAAAATGCAAATCAAACTTAATTTCAACCTTCTCTTGAAGATTTCGCCTATACCGTGATCTAAATCAACATAACACCACCTCTAATTAACATAAACTCACGTTTAGAGTTTGGAAGGATCCGTTTGCCGGGATATTGCTACCACGGTCAAGCTAACCCTCGTGATTAGCCCGCAAGACTCAGTAAGAATTACTAGTCAATTGAGGGAGAGGTGGGCCATGCCATTTAATAGTAAAAATAAAGCTCCGCACAAGCAATCACTGACAGCCAACCTGTTGCTTCTCCTCATCACCTTTGCCCTCCTCAGCCTAGCGGCAGAAGGCTCGGTCAGAGCGTTATACAAAGACAAATTGATACTGTTTCCGATGAACCAGGTACCCGTCCAGTATGGGGACTATACCATCAGGCAACTAAGACCAAATACCACGTTCTGGAACACCAGCATGGATGGTCAGTGGAAGTATGTCGTCAATGCTCAGGGCTTTCGGGAATACGAGAACACTAGCTACAAAAAACCACCAGGCTTGGTGCGCATTTTAAGCATCGGGGATTCTCAAACTCAGGGAATTGAAGTTCGCCAGGAACAAACCTATTCTGAGGTTATCGAGCGTTATCTCAACACACAAGGTGACAGTAACAAAACTTACCAAGTGATTAATGCTGGCATCTCCAGTTTTGGCACGGAAGAAGAACTGGTTTTTCTAGAGAATGAAGGCATTAAATACAACCCTGACGTTGTGATACTGGGGTTCTATGCAAATGACCCATCAGACAGTTCCGCATCGAATCTTTTCAAGGTAGAAAATGGGGCACTTGCCGTTAATTCAACCTACTATGTTCCTGGGCCCGGCCTTGCTTACAAACTGAATAAGCTCTCATTGTTCCGCTGGTTGAGTGAACATTCCTATCTATATTCATTTATGAGAAAAAATGTGTCCGCCTTGGTCGAAAATATCAGAGCCGGTGAGAGTAAAGTAATCACCCCGCCGGCTACTGCGGTTGCAATAGGAACCGATACGCCAGACGCACGCAACTTGATTGAGCGTGAGCGCTTATTAATCGAGCGAATGTACAAATTTTGCCAAAAGCATGATGCAAAACTAATTATTCTAGATATGCCTGACATCGTTTCTTACGAGCTTAATCAAGCAGAGCAATATTCTAGGGATTTCCAAACGTCTACCCCAAAATCATTGCGCCAGACCATGACCGATCACAGCGACTATTTCCTCTATTCAGAGGATATTTTGGCAAAACATCGGGGTGTAGCGGAACTACACGTTCCCCATGGTCAACGTCACCTGACAGAATCTGGCCACTTAATCTACGGCATGCAAACAGCGGAGGTGATCAAATCGTTGGTTCATTAAATTCGAACTTACAAGTAAAAAAACTGCCCAATAAAGTGGGAACCTGTTCACCAACGCTATGTGGCTAGACACTACAAAGCAAGCTTTACATGGGTATCTTAAAAGTTAGTCTTTTTTCAAGCGAAGTGTTATCTGAGCTACTACACTTCAGTATAAATCCGACTAATGTGCTTAATTGAAAATTGCTTCACAAACGCAGGGAGTCGTAAATAAGATAATAAAATGTGTTCCTCAGGAGGGACGACTTATGCAAAAAATTGGAATCGTTGGAACCGGATATATTGCCTCCGGAATTTACCAACAAATGAAACCCGAAAAGGCTTTCGTGGTCAGCAAGATGTTGACCCGCCGTCCGATTGATTCCTCAATCGGACTACCTCAGTCGATTCTGACCAATAGCGCCGAAGGTATGATTGAAGACTGCGACTTGATTGTCGAAGCCAGCGGTGATGCGATCTACGCTACGGAGGTTCTGTTGAAAGCTCAACAAGCCGGTAAACCGATCATTACCATGAACCCGGAATTCCAAATAACGACCGGCTCCTACTTTGCTGACAAGGGTTATATTACGGATGCGGATGGTGATCAGCCAGGTTGTCTCGCACGCCTGAATCAGGAGGTCAAAAGTCTAAACTTCAAACCCCTGGCCTATCTGAATATCAAAGGATTTCTGAACCTTAATCCACCTGAAGATGAAATGCTTTACTGGGCTGAACGACAAAAGCTGAGCCTGGAACAAACTATTTCTTTCACGGATGGATCCAAGGTTCAAATTGAACAGGCGCTGGTTGCTAATGGCCTGAATGCGGATATCGCCCAGGAAGGGATGCTGGGCCCAAAAATCGAAAATATGGCAGATACCGGTTTCCTGGCTGATTCAGCGAAAAAATTGGGTCGGCCGATCAGCGACTACATTCTCTGCGCTAGCGCACCTCCCGGAGTTCTGATTATTGCTGAGCATGAGCTGGCCCATGAACGCCGGGGCAATGTCGCGCTGAACAAATTACTCACTTCTGATGGGAAATATTTTCGCCTACTGATTCCGCACCACCTTATTTTTCTGGAAGTGATAAAAACTATTCGAGATTGGCATTCAGGAGCAGCTCCGTTACTCAACAACTCCAGCATTCCACGGATCGGAGTTTGCGCCATCGCAAAAAAACCACTTAACAAAGGTGACACCATCGAACGTGGATTAGGAAGTTTTGAAACGCGTGGCAGCACCGTCAGAATCCAAGAACACCCCGACCATGTACCCATTTGTCTGTTACAAAATGCCAGACTCCTAAACGACATAGAACCCGGGCAACCGGTCAACTTTAGTGATGTGGAGCTACCCCAAAGCAAAGCGCTCGATATCTATATGCAGATCCGAGCAAATGCGTGCCAGACGGATTCATTACCAAATACTACAGACTTATTTTCATACAAGTCACAGGCGGCTGAGAGACGGCTAGCAGATAGGCGCTTAACTGATAGAAGGTTAGCGGAGGGTTGAATATGAAGGCCATTAACATTGTAGAGCAACCACGATTTGCTTCTGAAGAGGTATTTCGCTGGATTGCTGATCGAACAGATTCAAGTATTGAATGGACGCATTTTTCAACGGTACAGCACCCCCGACTGCTTAGACTAAAGCGCCCCTTTCTTGCTCGCTATATAACAGCATTTCACGCTGTTTGGCATGCTAGGCAGGTACAGGCAGACTTATTGATTAGTCATGGCGCATTGATGGCAATTTGGGTGGGCCTTTTCAAACGCCTGCTGGGAGTTAAAATCCGGCACCTGGCTTGGTCCTTCACGCTGCCATACTACGATAAAAGCAGCGTGATTTGGAATTCTATCATGCGATTTGGTGTAAAAAATGTGGATCGATTTATTATGTATTCGATCATTGAGACTAAAAATTACTCAGAATATCTGAAGTTACCCGCTGATCGTTTCCACATGATCCCGTGGAGCATGAAGAAACCCGAGTTTAACGAGGAGTCCACCCCACTCATAGAGGGTCGCTATGTCGCAGCCATGGGAGGCGAAGGGAGAGACTACAAAACTCTGATCCAATCGATAACCAGGCTACCCGATATCAAGCTCGTTATCGTAGCCAGGCCGGAAAACATCGCAAACCTTGATATTCCTGAAAACACTGAAGTCCGAACAAACATCCCTTACGAGGAGGCTATGAATATCGCCTGGCACTCTGACTATATGGTACTTCCCTTGCTTTCTGATACCATTCCCTGCGGCCATGGCTCACTGCTTTCGCAATTCTTATTTAATAAAGCAACCATTGTGACAGATTCAATCGCCATGGAAGGTTATAGTTTCCCTGGGGAAAATGTATTGATCTACAAAGCACAAGACTCCGACGCACTAAGCACGCAAATGAAATACCTTTGGGAGCACCCCGAACAAGCGAAAAAACTGGCGGAAAAAGCACTAAATTTCGCAGTGTCCCGATGTAGTGAAGCAAGCACCGTGCAATACTTTCACGGTTATTTGCGTAAACTCAAACAGCTCCAACCCCCATTATTTGAACATCCAACAGGTGGCCACCTTGATCACAGGCACACACCTTAAGCATACCCGTACCTTCAAATAACCGAGAAAGTATGTGTTCTAATCATTCCGTAGCAAGGCGCTATAATGCGTAATATATATAGTAGAGCAACGAGACAAACAGGGCGTGCTGGGTATCTTAATTGGGCCAGACTATTCTCCATTAAAACAGGGTATAAATAAAAGGAGCGACAACCGATCCCTGTGTTAACACGATTAAGGAGCCCAACAGCAACATGACGAAAATGATAGGCGCCAACCAGAACTTTTTTCGCTCCCGCATAAAGCCCCACAAATCTTTAATTAAATCCAGCATCAGTATGGTCTCTCTACATGGTTATTTTCCGAAGGAATATTCTCTATTCGATAGGTCTTGAGTGCTTTATCAAGCTTTCTTGCCATCGGATCTTTACCGAATAGTTTTAAAATAAGTCCTACTGGCAAGAAAATTAGAAAAAACACAATACCCAGAATAATTCTTGTGTTGACCCAGCCAAGTACTGCGCCAATAGCCATCCAGCCCCTGTAAACAGGCTTGAGTGTGGTGGGTGCTATCAAAGCCCAAAGGGCAAGCACGGCAGCAACGATCCAGGGCCAAAGTGGTAGCGCATGTTCAAATAGCCAAGGCAGCAACAAGCCAAACAGCACCACCAAAATGGCACCTGTAATCAGGCCAAACTTTCTAAGTTCTTTTTCCGTTACATTTTTAGTATCTATTTTCATATTGATCTTAGTCCAACTCGAATTCGCTCTTCCACGAATCATCCTTTGGGCGTTCTGGTTGATCAGATTTAGCCAGCAAATAATTATCAACAACCAGGTAATCCATTTCCGTCCGCATAAAGCAGCGATATGCATCCGCCGGAGTATGCACGATAGGCTCTCCCCTGACATTGAAGGAGGTATTAATCAGCACCGGGCAACCCGTCTTTTCTTCAAAATTACTAATCAAATCGTAAAACCGGGGATTGGTCTCTGGATGTATTGTCTGCACGCGCGCCGAATAATCTACATGCGTTATTGCGGGGATTTGTGAGCGGGGAACCTTCAGTTTGTCAATACCGAATAGATTACCTTGTTCATCTGTCATTTCCAGACATTTATCTTCAGCAACAGGCGCTACTAGCAGCATATAAGGACTTCGGCGATCGATCTGGAACCATTCCGAGACTTTGTCAAATCTGACCGCTGGCGCAAACGGTCGAAATGACTCTCGATATTTGATTTTAAGATTCATAACAGACTGCATTTTCTCACTGCGCGGATCACCTATAATGGAACGCCCACCGAGCGCTCGCGGACCAAACTCCATGCGCCCGTTAAACCAACCTACAACATTTTCATTTGCCATTAAATCAGCCAGCTTCGGCATCAGCTCTTTATCGTCCATGCGCGTGTACTTTGCATCAATGCCATCCAGAAAAGATGCTATCTCATCATCATTGAAATGGCTGCCCAGGTACGAACCATTCATTTTATCATCAATATCATTGGCAGTACGTGGCTTACCAAGATAACTGTGCCACACCGAATAAGCCGCACCAAGTGCGCCACCAGCATCGCCGGCGGCAGGTTGAATCCAGACATCCTTAAAAGGGCCTTCACGTAAAATTCGTCCATTTGAAACACAGTTAAGCGCAACACCACCTGCTAGACATAAGTAATCTACTTCCAGTTCTTTATGCACGGTATTGACCAGTTTTAATACGATGTCTTCAGTCACCACCTGGATGGAACGAGCTATATCCATTTCCTTTGCTGAAATATCTGTTTCGGGTTTTCTTGGTGGGCCACCAAACAGCTTATGGAATTTGGAACTGGTCATGGTCAGCCCAGTGGCGTAATTGAAATAACGCATATCCAGCCGGAAGGTACCGTCCTCCTTTACGTCTAGCAGATTATCCAGAATAAGATCGACATACTTCGGTTCGCCATAAGGCGCCAGACCCATAAGCTTGTATTCGCCCGAGTTAACCCTGAATCCAGTGTAGTAAGTAAACGCCGAGTAAAGCAACCCCAGGCTATGAGGGAAGTTTATTTCCCATTGCGGGGTCAATGTATTTCCATCGCCCAGCCAAACTGAACTGGTTGCCCACTCACCTACGCCATCCAGGCAAAGTACCGCAGCCCTGTTATAAGGTGACGGGAAAAAGGCAGAGGCCGCGTGAGATTCATGATGATTATTGAAGAGCAAAGGAGGTAATTCATTTACCTTGATCGTGCCCAGAGCCGAAAGCTCTTTCTTTAAAGTGCTTTTCAAAAACAGTTTATCCTTCAACCACACCGGCATTGCCGCTAGAAAGGAGCGAAATCCTTTTGGTGTATAGCTCAGATAGGTTTCAAGCAGCCGTTCAAACTTTATCAGTGGCTTGTCGTAGAAAATAATATAGCCGACACTTGCCAGAGAAATCCCGGCTTCGGCCAAGCAGTATTCAACCGCATTTTTTGGGAAGGCAGGATCATATTTCTTTCTGGTAAATCGCTCTTCCTGGGCGGCAGCAATAATCTCACCCTCTTTTAGTAGAGCAGCTGCACTATCATGGTAATAGGCAGATATTCCCAAAATAAGCGTACTCATATTTATTTAGCCTGGTTGTAATATTTATGATAATGAACGAGTATGATGAACTACACTAGATCACTCTGACAATAGCTCTGCATACAGCCGGGGACTATGGTGAAAAAAACTGCACTATTTCGTGCATTTGCCGATTTTCCTCTGTCTCCCCTGGTTTGTCCACATTCTCATTACAATCCGCCTTCATTTTTCGGGCCACGAGATGTCTGTAAACTATTCTCGAAAAAACGTCCGAGAAAAGTCAAATCAAGCTCGTCGATTGCTTGAGCCCCAAAACGATTAGCGAACGGGTATGCGTGTGCACTCTAGCGACAAGCGCTGCCTATCTTGACCCCGTATTTAACCTTCCCATTTAAAACCCGCGAATAACTTGGAATTCATTCGGAGCTTCACAAGAAATAACTGTGTCTTATCATGACTGTAGGCTATATAAACAAAAACAATTCCCGCATGTGGAAGTATCATGACAAATATCATAACTCACTAGTGCCCCAACGTTTAATCGAATAAATTCAACTACTTAGAGAGATCATCCCCCTCTATTTTGTGCGATGAATTCGAAAACAGCTTATTTAAAGGGGTTTTCTCAAATATAGTGAGGCTCAAAATCT
>JAUZSW010709899.1:0-46669 GCA_034780735.1 Hyalogyrina grasslei
TTCGAACCCTGGGAACCGCGAGGTTCAACGGTTTTCAAGACCGTCGCATTCGACCACTCTGCCACCTCTCCAGACGCCTGTTTGCGTGCAGTTTTCACTGCAGCCGCGATTCTACCGTTGAGATGAGGTTTTTACCAGTGTGGATACTGGACTTCGTCGAAATTTCCGGTATCTTTTGGGTTACGTTAACTGAAACATCAATGAGGAAGCCATGCAATCACGAACAGTGACAGCCTCCAGAGGCATTCAAGGAACTCTGGCGACAAACAAACTGATCCGCAATACATACACCCTACTGGCCATGACGCTGCTGTTTAGTGCCGCCACCGCCGGACTCTCGATATTTTTCAAAATACCTCACCCCGGCTTAATTATTACGATGGTAGGTTACTTTGGCCTTTTATACGCCGTTCATAAGACTCAAGATAGTGCCTTGGGTTTGTTGTTCGTCTTCGCCCTCACCGGCTTTATGGGGCTAACCTTAGGGCCCATTATCAGTCACTACCTGTCTTTACCGAATGGCGGTAACACCGTCATGCTCGCACTAGGCGGAACAGGCGCTATCTTTCTCGGCCTTTCAGGCTATGCGCTCTCCTCCCGCAAAGATTTCAGCTTTATGGGCGGCTTTATCATGGTTGGAATCTTGGTCGCATTCCTAGCAGGGATTGGCGCAGCTGTTTTTTCCATACCCGCATTATCACTGGGTGTTTCTGCAATGTTCATATTGCTGATGTCTGGGCTGATTTTGTGGCAGACCAGTGAAATGATTCACGGTGGAGAGACCAACTACATTTCAGCAACAGTAACGCTGTATGTCTCGCTCTTTAATATGTTTACTAGCCTGTTACACATTTTAGGCTTTATGGGCGACGAATAGCATTTTCACTCTATCGACCGAAAGCCCCGCACTGCGGGGCTTTTTTATTGCTGAGAGACGCGTATGGAAGTTTGGGAACAAGTATTACTAGGGGCGACAGCCCTATTGATTTTGCTGTTTTTTGGCCCTGGCGCCAATCGAGCATTGAAAAATTCACCCAAGGGAAGTAGCCGTGACTGGATGGGTGTCGCTAAACCGATTGCAATCGTTATTCTATTTGTCATTGTATTGATTGCGTTAGTACGTCAGTGAGCCATTCTGCTGCCCCATTGGGGGTTATGCTTGATACCGCAAGCTTTGATCGCAATGATATTGATTACTCTCTGCTTTATTCGGCGACCAGTCGATGGCAACGATACACACAAACCCAGCACGTTGCCTGGGCATCGCGAACAGCATGGCAGCACCTCCTCGATGAGGTCGCAGCAAACACCCAGGCCTATTTTTCAGGGCATCCGCAAAACACCGTTTAAGGAATGAGGATTTAATAACTTGCAGAACTATAACGCAGATTTTTTGCATCCCGTTAGACGATCTCAAGAGGATTATAGTGGTTCTACACGACGATTGAGATCGTTTAACGGGGTGCAAAAGGCCTCGTTAGAATCCGCAAGTCATTGAATCTTCATTCCTAAGCCAGTGGAAACTATTCTGATCAACCACACAGACCGCACAACTCAAGCCGAAGCGCTCGCGCACCGGTTTAACTTACCCATCAACGTAGCCGCCAATAATTCAACCCGGTTTATTCTTCACCTCACCCATAGCGGCCTATCCTTACAGCACAATACTCAACCGCCACCCTCCCCTGTACACGTCGATTTCACGTCGGGAAAAGCAGCCTATCGACGCGGTCAGTCTGAATTATTAGCGAAGGCGACTGGGCTCAATAAACGAAAAAACCTTCAGATAGTCGATGCAACAGCAGGGCTTGGCAAAGATGCTTTTATGATGGCTACATTGGGATGCAAGGTCACTCTAATTGAACGCCATCCGCTGATCCATCTCTTACTCAGTGACGGAATAGAACGAGCGCTTAATCATGAAAAAACGCGTGAACCCGCCAGCAAATTATCCCTTATTTACGCCGATGCGGTAGACTGGCTAACCGAGAATCCATCGGTAGACGTTATCTACCTTGACCCAATGTACCCCAGCAAACGTAAATCTGCACAGGCCAAAAAGGAGATGCAACTTTTCCAAGCGCTATTGGATCATCCTCAAGAAGATAGTCTTCTACTACAAACAACACTGCTAAAAGCGCGCTATCGGGTGGTGGTAAAACGACCGATTAAAGGTGCTTATCTAGCGGGCATTCATCCGGATTTCAAAATTACCGGCCGCAGCACACGATTCGATGTTTATCAAACCGAACTTAATGCCCGGGCTGATCTGAGCCGTTACCCTCTATTTTGACTACTCGCTGAGTCGTTACCTTGATTACAGCCAATCGCTAATGGCTACACCCACCGAAATTCGGTTAACAGAGGCATTATAGTCAATGAGGCTTTCACCATAGCCATTAAAGTATTGTACAAAGCCTTTAAGCCGATTTTTAAAGCGCTCACCCATTGGGAACGACCAGCTCATTTCCACAGCACCCCGGCTATCCGTTGCAAAGTTATTCCGCAGCAACATACTGTAAGTATCCCCTCCTTTTTTGTAGAGCAACCTGAGCTCTCCTTGCCCCATGAAATTTTCAATATCCGGGTTATCATCACCTGAGCTGTCGTTAATATCCTCCTTTTCTTTCTCGGGAAGGCGATACCAAGGCTTGAGACTGACCACAAAGTTATCTCGCTCAAAAATTAAATTGGCGTAAATTCTGTTCCAACTCCGAGAAAGTGTTCCCGTCTGACCGTTGGACTGATGGTTAAAACCAATCGCTATCAATTGACTGTGCCAACTAAACAAACTCCATTGTTGAGGAATCAGTAAAAACACCTCTGGCTCGTGGTTTGTTTCGCGAAACGGACTGGAAAAACGACTGTTATAGGCCTGCCAGAAAGACAAATTAGTATAGGCAAAAAACAAACGGCTATTTTTAAAGAGCACACCCTTGGCCATAGGATATTTCAGACTAAATTGGAACTTCATTTCAAACGGTTCAAGCGCACCTTCTCGTCCTGCGAAAGGATCTTCGTTAGGGTGCCTATTGTAGGTGAAGGGTAAAAAGTAATTGGGTTTGTGTGGTGTAATCGCAAAGGGATTGTCAAGCGCTTGTAGCTCTCTCTGTAGACGCGATTTCACTGCGGAATTCTGATCGGCGCGTGAACCCGTTTCGGTTTTCTGGTGTTCACCAGACAAACGGGGTAAATCACCAATAACCTCCCCTTGTTTAGGGTCAAGCGCCAGGGTTTCCTTATCACAGGCCTCCCACAATGCCGATACCGATACATCTCCAGGCGCATCCTTTAGGCTATTTAGCAAACAGTCATCAAGCTGATTATCTTTCGCTAACGCCATTGATTGCCATAGGACCAACGCTAGGAATAAGCGCCAATCTAGGACACCGTGTGCACGCCTAGCCATTCTGCTCGGTAACGTGTTAAACCCCCTAACGCGGGCATTGTTCATATCTAAAGGCCTTTTTAAGCTTGAAAATCCAATTTTTAAGATTTTAATTTATAATCTCACGGGAAGTCATCGTTTGTAGAAAAATCCAGAAAACGCGCACCCTCAATTTAGACTTACGACGAACTGCGTCTAAAATGGCTTCACCACCACCATAATCAGAATAACAATCGTCAATAATAAAGGCAGCTCATTCATCCAGCGATAAAAAACCCCGCTGTGATTCAAATGCCCATTTTGCATTTCCAGCATTCTCGCTCGGGTCCAGAAGTGATAAGCCAGCAAAAAAGCAACAAAGAGTAGTTTCACATGCAGCCAGCCACCGGCAAATCCAAAACCCAACCACAACCACAGCCCTGAAACCACGGCTATAACCATCATAATGGTCATAAAGCCATAGAGTTTTTTTGCCATAATCGCCAGGCGATCCACCTGCTGCCCGGCTTTTTGACCTTCAACAAAATGCACGAAAATTCTGGGCAGGTAGAAAATACCAGCCATCCAGGACATCACAAACAGGATATGAAAAGTTTTAAGCCACAACATATAAGGAGCCTTTTATTTTATTGATTTGTATTTATTCATCACAGAGAACACGAAGGCTTTAAATTCAGAGTAGAAAAACCATGCTTTACACTTATCGGTAGAGGGGACTTAACCTAAAAAACCACTCTTTTTCACTCAAAATAGCGGCGAATCAGTACAGTCTGACTAATCTTCGTGTCCTGTGGTGAATATCAATGGGAATGACCTAGCATCTGCTACCGTTGCTTCAGCCTCTCCCTTATACCGCAGTTACCGGACATTTACCAAGCCATGTTCTACCAGCGAATACACTCCGGAGCGGTTACCGAGCCGCATTTTGCAGAATTTACAAATTTTTGAATGTATCAGGTTAAAAGTTGTCTAGTGTTGTGTCCTAAAGCAGCTCGTATATTAAGACAAGTTAAGGACACTACACGAGTACGTGGCTATCCGGCTCGGGCAGTCTAGTCGCAATCTAATAGGCCCAACTCAGCTAAAGAGACCGGCCATATAATATTTTCAACTAATCTAAAGAGATTCACTCAATGCTTAACCACCTAAAATTCAAAACAACGGTTCTATTTGCTACATGCGCAGCCACGTTAATGCTTTCGGGCTGTGGAGGAAGCAGTAATAATGACAACGCATATGGCTCGAATGATACTCCTGACTCAAACAATACTCCCCCGCCACCCAATAATGATACGTCCACGCTCGGTGATGGAAGCGTCGCACCCACACTGGCTGATATCCAATCAAAAATACTCGACAAAAACTGTGCGACTTCCGGTTGTCACGCCGGCACGTCGGCTCCCGAAGGGTTGCTGATGGACGCAGACCATGCCTTCGACCTATTAGTCAACCAACCCAGCCAGGAAAACCCCCAGGCTCTGCTCATCAAACCGGGCGATCCTGAAAATAGTTACATCGTACAAAAACTAGAGGGAACGGCATCGGTTGGCTCGCAGATGCCACTCAATGCCTCACCTCTTTCAGTCGAAGCCATACAAGCCATTAAAACGTGGATACAGAATGGCGCTCTTGGGCCACGCTTTTCTTCCATTCAGGCGAATATATTCACCCCCAACTGTATCGAATGCCACTCGAGTGAAAGCCCCTCTGGTGGATTAAACCTTGAAGAAGGCAAAAGTTATGCCAGTCTGGTTGAAATAAAACGTCGTGATAATCCAGAAATTCAGGTTGTAGCAGGTAATTCTGGTAGCAGCTTCCTGATTAACAAGCTTGAAAACACTAATCTTGGAGAAAACGGTGGCAAACAAATGCCCTTGGGCAAACAGCCCCTTGACAAAGAGGTCATTGATGTAATCCGCCAATGGATTGATGCCGGTGCACTTAACAATTAAAGTGTGGGCTTTTAATGAGGCAGTAGGATTAATCGTCGCATAAGTATTGGTGGCCCTCGCTAACGAAAGATGGCAAAGACGAGGGATAAAATGAAAGTTCACTGCCAATACTTTCGCAACGATTAAGATAAGCACGCACTGCGCATAAAAAGCGCCTCACCGGAGACTAGGCCTTAGTCCCATGACACCTTTAGTAACACTGTCATGGGGCTACAATCTTATGTAGCATGTACCTTTCTGCGATAACGCTATAACATCGCACCTGGACCTCAAACCTGAATTCAAGCCATGTGCCCTCAAACGTGATAAGTATAACCAAGTGACTCTGCCAAACGGAGGACAAGGACTGATCGTTACTCGCTTTGGGTCACAAGCGATGCTGAAAGACAACCACGGGCAAACCGTTCGAACCAAAGTACGTCGAAAACTCGAGCACCTCGTTTGCGGCGATGAAGTCACTTGGGAGAAAACCCCAGCCAACGATATCGTCGTCACTGAAATCCTGCCTCGACGCAATACCCTAACCCGCACTTATTTTCGTGGCACCCCCAGAACCATTGCGGCCAATATCGACCAACTACTCGTTATCTGCGCACCACAACCCGAGCCCGACTGGTCGGTTATCGATAATTTGCTAGTGGCTGCAGAACGCATGAAGGCTGAAGCCATCATTGTGTACAACAAAACAGATTTACACTCGCCACAATCAGATCAAATAATACTGGATGATTTCCAAAAAGCCGGTTACGAGGTTTTAAAGACCTCCACCCAAAACCCCGAATCAATAGTCGTCTTGCAGGAAAAACTTAACGGAAAGACCAGTATCTTCGTTGGGCAATCTGGAATGGGTAAATCCTCTCTCACCAACCAACTTATCCCCGGAATTAATGCGCAGATAAAGTCACTCTCAGAGACCTCCGGCCTCGGCCAACATACCACCAGCGTCACCCAACGTTATAGCCTGCCGAACAATGGCGGCTTAATAGACTCTCCCGGTATCCGTGACTTCACGCCGTTACCACTGGCTACGAGCGAGTACCAGTATGGTTTTATCGAATTTGAACCCCATCTTGCACAATGCCGATTCCACAACTGTCTGCACCGCAAAGAACCAGGCTGCGCCGTTAAAGCTGCCGTCAAAATAGGTGATATTAGTCAACGTCGATTTGACAGCTATTTATCGCTATTAAAAGAGCTTGATAGCTAGCACTAAAAAGCGTAGCAAGCATTCGAAAAATTCTATTGCTAAACCCTGCTCACCATCACATCCAAGATCGCTGTAGACGCTGACGGGCAGGAAAGCTGGAACTCACCCGTTGTTTTCTTGTCCCATATAGGAGCTTCTGCATACTCGCAGAGCCTTCTATCCACCATAGAATAATTGAGAGCATCATTATGAAAAAACTAATACTTACAAGCAGTAGCCTACTACTTTTGTCCTTATCAAGCCTCACCTGGGCGGGTGCCGAGAGTGGTCTTTACCTTGGAGGTTCACTGGGCTCGGCCAATCTTGATGGCTCATTTCGGTCTGCTTACGACAACAAGTCCGACGTTCCAGATGTAAACTTTAAGGATGACGATTCTGGCTACAAAATTTTTGCAGGTTACAATTTTGGTGTAGTCCCTTTAATTGATCTGGCTATTGAAGGCTCGTATATCGACTTTGGTGAAGGCGCTTCCGCAATACAAAATGGGAATGCGACTGTCGGGGTTAAGGGTTGGGATGCGTTTGGTCTGGCCGGAATTAAACTCGGCCCTATCGGAGTATTTGCGAAAGCCGGGGCTATAGCTTGGGATAGCGAGTCGCAAATACTCAGCAATAAACAGGATGACTCGGGAAGCGACCCGGCTTACGGTGCAGGCGTTCGCTTTCAGATAGGATCACTCGCCGTTCGTGCCGAATATGAGTTATTCGACATTGATGACTCCGAGATTGAATATGTCTCTGTCGGCGCAGCGTGGACCTTTTGACCCAATAGTTAAACCCAATAACATTCTTTATTTTCAATCTGTTACCTTGTATTTATAAAGCAGATACTACTTTCCTCTAAAGGGCTGTCAGAGGGACTTGACTACCCAGGAGGCCAAGACAGTGGCCGCCCCCCAAGAATATGTAAATGAAGATGGAACACGCTTTGGCCCGCCCCAACACCACAATTCATGACTGTCCGATAACCGTCCTCAGCGACTCCCTCCTGTGCAGCGGCCTCTTTGGCGGCCAGAAACAGATAACCTAACTGCTGCGCATCCGCTGTTTGAAGATCGTTAATAGTAGGAATATGCTTACGAGGAATCGCTAACAAATGAACCGGAGCCTGCGGTGTTACATCACGAAAAACGACCACGTCTCGATTTTCCAGTACGATATCAGCCGGAATTTCTCCGGCGATGATTTTACAAAAAATACAGTCTTCTTCCATCTTCTTTCCTCTAATAGTAAGCCAACCAGACTTAAAATAAGTGTGCCGGCTTGTCCGTTCCATAGCAAGGCGCAAAGACGCGTTGAACCAATGCCTTTCAAACAAGCCAGAATAAAGGGCACATCCGATATTCTGTAAACATGATAATTTTATCTATGAAAAACTTATTCTTGCTGATCTTTGTAATCTTGCTTATTTTGACGCCTGGAATGGCAGAAAACTTTACCCGCGAAAAAGCACCACTTAAAAATGAAGCAAAAAATCCTACTGGAAAAAGCAAAACACAACGCGTTAGTGTGGGTGCGTTTGTGGGGACTAACCCTCCCACATTAGCGGGCGTTAAAAAGTTTCAAGGTCTCATTGGGCAAAATCTAAACTCCATAATGTGGTTCCAAGGCTGGGATTCCTCCGATCAACCGAGTTTTCCTGCATCAGCACTGGACAAAATATTGGCCGATAAAGCAACGAGCGAATCGATTAATTTGCATTTAACATGGGAACCCGCGGTTGATTTAAAGGATATTGTCAAAGGCGTTTATGATCCCTACCTTGAAAAATACGCTGACAGCATCAGCGCATGGGGCAAGGAGATTCAATTCAGGTTTGCGCACGAGATGATTCAAGATAATATTCACGATGGAAAAGAGTTTTATCGCTGGCAAGATCAGCCAGAAGATTATGTCAAAGCATTTCGTCATGTCCATGATATCTTTGAAGAAGCAGGCGCGAGCAATGCAAAATTTGTTTGGTGTCCGAACAACGCACCTTTCGAAGTCAATGTCCTCAAACAATACTACCCTGGCGAAAACTATGTCGACTGGCTCTGTATGGATGGTTACAACTGGGCCAATAGCGACGGTAAACCAGGCTGGCCTGACTGGACATGGTTTGATGACATATTTGCCAATATCTACCATACCTTTGTTGATAATCCCGAAATATTCGGCGACAAGCCCATAATGATTGGCGAGTTTGCCTCATGCGAAGCAGGCCCTAATGACTTGCCTGAACAGCACAAAGCAGAGTGGATTAAAAATGCATTCGAGCGGGTGACCAGCGAGGATTTCAAAAGAATAAAAGCGCTCCACTGGTTTCAAATCGACAAGGAATGCGACTGGCGAGTAAATTCATCAACGGCTGCAAAAGAAGCTTTTAAAGCCGCTTTAGAGAATGAAAAATTTACTCCTACGCGCTAAAAAAGCTACCGCTTGGTAGTAAGAAAAGTGTAACGGTTTATCATCCACCCTCCAAATTGGGAAGGGTAGGCAAACTATGAATAAAGAAGAATTCCAGGCGCTAGGCTTAGCCGCATCAAAAAACATCAAAACGGAGAAAGATCTCAATGCATTCAGGCAAATGCTCACCAAAATCAGTGTGGAGGCCGCCTTAAACGCTGAACCAGACGATCATCGTAAGCGCTCAATGGTAGAAATTTAGCTTTCACATACACGCTTCCAGCAGCGATGGTTTTTAATTATGTGTAGCGCATTCTGAAGCAACATCTTACCCGGCTCCATTCTGTGCCATGTCGAAGCACCTGAGGGATGTGGCAACGGAACAACATCTATTTTCCTGCCTAAAACTTCAATGTTATGACATTGACCCATCACTTCAGTCAACTTCTTACAGGATAGGTATTGTGTAATGGCTAGCTTTCCAACAGGTATTAATAACTCAGGTTGTAGTAATTTGATTTCGGTCTGTAGCCACTTAGAGCAACGCTCAATTTCATCTTTTGACGGCACTCGGTCGCCACCTTTGGGATTCTTACCGGGAAAACATCGGCATACAGCCGACATATAAACACGCTGCCTGAATTCCTTTTCTTCCAACCCGATTGAGCTAAACCACTTAAACAACGTTTTTCCGGCTGTCCAGGCAAATGGTCGCTGTAATTGAGGTTCCTTCACACCTGGCGCTTGACCAACCAGCAGTATTTTGGAAATCACCGGGCCGCCGACTACCGATGGCGGCACCATCTCCTTACAGTTTTTGCATACCGCTAGCTGTTGCTGGTGTAGCTGGATTTTTTGTTTAAGTCTCACAGGATGGCGTCCCAATTATTGCTTTGAGTGTTAACTCTAGCAAAACCAGATTAACCTTGTTACCAAAACACTGACATAACAAAGCATGTGTGCAGAACTGGCGGAGGTTCCTACCACTTATCCCTCTTTTTCGTAGTTTAGGCTAATAATTAAACGAGCCGCTCACAATACAGCTTACTGGAGATAGCGGTTACTACTCAATTTTTATAGTGTAAGGCAGAGTCAATGATTAGCTTAATTGTTATCCGAATATTAAAGCATTCGATTAAAGAGGTGTCAGAAGAATGGAAAAAGAGATACTCGTTTCACCCCGTAAGTTAACTCAAATGATAGATACCTCTCTTGAAACTCTTGTCATAATAGATACGCGGGATCCTGAAGAATATGCGAAAGGACATATCCCCGGAGCCGTCAATTTACGAGATTTTTTCACCTATTTAGCAACTTCTGACGAGCAAGGTCTTAATGATTTTCGGCGCCATTTCTCTGATTTATTAAGTGCCGCTGGCGTTGACTCAAGCCGCCATGTGATTATCTATGAAGACAAGCTAAACAATGGGTTTGGTCAATCCTGTCGGGGTTGGTTGATTCTTCAAGCACTGGGTCATACAAACGCATCCATACTGGAAGATGGTTTTTATGGTTGGCAAGCAGCCGGACTGCCCATATCCCACGAAGTAGAACAGCCCATTCGTAGCGAATTCAACACTGATGACAATGCAATTGATAAAATCTTCATAGACAAACATGAAATGCTACGATCAATACACGACCATGATATTCGTATACTAGACATACGAGATCAAGATGAATGGGAGGGCCTGAGTTCATCGCCGTACGGACCTGATTTTGCACCGCGTAAGGGCCGCTTGGAACGATCGGTTTGGCTGCAGTGGGACAAACTAATGGAAGAAGATGCACGCTATCTAAGCGAAGATCAGATTGTAGCAGCAATGCGACAGCTAGGCATCAAAAAGCACCACACAATCTACATATACTGCTTTAAGGGAGCGCGGGCTGCAAATACCTATGTAGCCCTAAAATCATCTGGATTTAACAACATAAAAGTTTATTTTGGTTCATGGAACGAATGGTCAAGAGATGAAAACTTACCTATTGAATCTGATATCTTGAGCGTTTCAGCATCCTTCGCTAATTAAGCGCATATGCCTCTTGTATTCAAGAGTAACTTTTTTAATAACAACGCTCTAAACCCACCTCCTTTGAGATAAATTACTGTTAAAGGGCTTGTTATTAATTTCATAAAGCCTCATCTCGCCACCCTGATTAAAGGAAGGTAAGTGGAAAAAATCAGGACATTTTGGTATACGAAATTAGAGGACTTCCCCGTAATGCTCTTTGCTATTGTGACGGGGGTGCAGAAGGGTCTCTCATATTTCGCGTTTGGCGTATACCTACTCATATCATTCCTATATTTAAATAAAATAAACCTCCACCCAAAGAATTTTGCAATAGATCTATCGGATCCCAATCATATGGGGTTTATTTCCATCATTCCTGTTGCGACCATACTCATTGCGACCACACTGTTCCCCTACAATGAAAACCTCTCACTCTTACTATGGGGGATAGGAGGTATTACGCAACTTATGCTGATGATAAGAATAGTAACGCTGTGGATAACATTTCGAGAAGCCAATCTGATACACACTGATCCCAGTTGGTTTATCCCGGCTGTAGGGTGCCTCTCTATTCCAATTGTAGGTGTAAAAGCAGCCCCAGTTGAAATATCGTGGTTCTTTTTATCCGTGGGGCTCCTTTATTGGACAATAGTAGTGCCAATCTATTTTTATAGGAATATCTATCACCATACTGTAGAAGAAGACTTAACCCCTACCCTATTTATACTCATGGCTCCACCGTCTGTAGGAGCTGTAGCATGGCACTCAATAACTGGAGAGGTCGACGCATTTTTTAGAATTTTATATTCACTGTCTCTATTTTTATTTTTCGTATCTATCATGCAGTACAAGCTTTATTTCAGCCTTAAATCGTTCCACTTATCATGGTGGTCTTTTTCATTTCCGTTAGCAACTTCAATACTTGCGACACTCACAATGGCGGAAGCATTAAATTCACAACCATTGGTAATACTAGGAATGGTAAAAACCACTTGCTTGAGTCTTATCTTAATTATGCTGATATGGAAATCATTGCAAAGTATCACAATTAAAAACGCTAAAATGAAAAATAGTCTCTTCAAGAACCCAGCAAAACAAAGCTAGTTTCAATTAACCATACATGGCTAATTGTCGAAAAACTATATTAGTTAACCAATAATAACCTACTGTTGTTATCGAGGATAAAAGAATGGACTCTAATGAATCCTTAACAGGAAAAGAGGTGAAAATTCCTGTTAATACAATTGTCGTATCAAAGACAGATCTTAAAGGAAACATCACCTATGTCAACGACGAATTTGTTAAGTTTTCAGGTTTATCGCGTGAAGAATTAATCGGCAAAAACCATAACTTCAACCGTCACCCGGATGTCCCTAAAGAAGTTTTTGAAAATCTATGGGTAACCTTAAAAAAGGGACAACCATGGACCCATATTGTTAAATCACGTACATACCATGGACACTACGTCTGGTTTAGAGCAAATATCACGCCTATCACAAGAAATGGTAAAATAATTGAATACATGTCCGTCCGAACAAAACCTTCCACTGAAGAAATAAGAGAGACCGAAACGTATTTCGAAAAATTAAATTCAGGACAGCCCGCCGAAAAACCAATCGGAATTAAAAGGCTTCGACAATATTTTAAGGAAATGGGTCTTAAACAACAAATTCTCACATCCATAGGACTCACAGTATCTTTACAAATCATGGTAGCGGTTCTGATATTAATGAGCATTAAACCAGCCTTCATTATATCATTCATCGCTGTTATAGCTCTCATCACAATCCTATTAGGAGCAACAATTTTACGTGAAGTTTCTACTCCTTTGATCTACGCAATTAAAAAGCTTAAGTTGCTAACCGAAGGAAGTTATTTTGACTGGATAAAAACAGAAAGAAATGACGAATTTGGAGATTTGCTTCGTGCCATAAAATCAACCCAAATTAAACTTGGCTTCGATATGACTGATGCCAAAGATACCGTTGATTTAGCACTCAGAATAAAATCCCAACTTAATTCTATCGCCACACATTTGCAGAAGTCAGCGGATAAGATGCACGGATCTACAACTGACTTTCAAGACATTACCAAGCTCGTCAAGGAGAACGCCCTCAGCGTTAACGAGGCCAGAGAATTATCGGAGACTACCAAGACCCAGGCAGAGAACAGTGGAGAAACACTCAAACAAGCTATCAAATCTATTAAGGAAGTTGAAGAAACAAACCGCATGATATCAAACCACATTGGTATCATTGATGAAATTGCATTTAAAACTAACCTGCTCGCATTAAATGCGGCTGTAGAGGCTGCTCATGCAGGCGATGAAGGTCGAGGATTTGCGGTTGTAGCTGAAGAAGTACGCAACCTTGCAATGAGTTCGGCAGAGGCTGCGCAGAAGATCAAGGCTTTAATACAAAAGAGTGTCGCCAAAGCCAACCTAGGTTATAAAATGGTCACTGAATCTGGCGAATCAATAGATAGAGCTATTAACTCGGTAAAAAATGTTAATCAGTTAATTTCAGAAATAGCTAAAGCCGGGGATATTCAACAGTCCAGTTTTGAAAAAGTCTTTATTGACTTCAAAGAAACCAATAACGCTATACAAAACGATACAAGAAAAGTTGTTAGCGTAGTACAAGAAAGTGCCGCTTTAAGTAACCAAGCAATGGCACGAGCGATCTAATCAACAAATAAATCGAAGTATATTAAACGTAATCCTGTCGACCAACTCCCATAACCTACGCCCAAAATGACGGCCCCAATAGCGTTTCTTTAGTTCAGGAAACGCCTATTGCAGCCTCCTCGATGTTCGACCCTCCACCTAGGTTCAGCCACTTGAGAAAATCACTCACTGAGAGTTTTGCCTAACACTCAGAAGGTGTGCAGTAGCTGAAGCCTTGCACTAAAGCGCATCGTTTTTACTGGCCGATTGAGGTCAATAGCCCTTGTGGTGAAAGGCGTTTGTTTGGCGGCCACCTTCAACATGCAGAGACTTATACAGCGATTAATGCAAAGGGTTATTCAATGACCTCACCTCCAAATAGCTCAATCACACGCGGAATAAAGTGGCCTATCTCCAGCGCCATGAGGGTGAAATCAGCATCAAATTGCGTGGCTGCATCACCCTCTCCTTTTTCAGAAGCATCGTCCATTAATTCTTCGCTGTACTTCAGCCTTTTAATGCTGAGATCGTCCGCGAGTATAAAGGATACTTTCTCATCCCAAGTCACGCTGAGCTTTACGACATTCTTACCGGCTTTAAGGTGCGTCGTAATTTCCTCACTGCCGAGATCCTGGCGACGGCATCGCACTAGGCTGCCTTCATCTCCGGGTTCTAGTAATTCACATTCGTCCCCAATCTCCAGATCATTCGGTATGCTTTCCGGATTAGACAACCAGAGGGTTAACGTCTCTGCTGGGGAGTGTTGTACTTGGGGTAGCTTCAGTGGAGTTTCCGTCAGTGTTTTACGCAGCAAGGCTGTAAATTCATCGGCTTTTTTTGCGCTTGACGCATCCACAACCAACAATGATTGCTTGGGTAAGATGATGGCCCAGGTATGACTTGAGCGTGTAAACGCCTTGGGCGTAAGGTCTAAAATAACATCATCCTTGATCGTATCTCGTTCCTTTTTGCGCACCTTGCGCATCTCGGCTTCTTCAATCGCTTCCACTTTATCATTCACGAATTCACGAATAACACTGGCAGGCAGTATGCGCTCTTCCTTTTTAGCACAAATCATCATCGCTCCAGCGCCCGCATGAACCCGCATTTCGCTGAGTTTACCCATGGGAGATGACCAACCCAAACGACTAAGTTCATGTTTTCCACAAGGCATGAAGCGCAGCTCTTCCAGTGCAGATTCCAGTGTTTCAGGCGTATACGCGAACGTTTTTTCCAGCCGGAAAAAGATCAAGTTTTTAAACCACATTGATGATATCTCTGTTGGACGACGAAGCTGCGCGAGTGTACCGGACTAAAGCGTAAATAACAGCCTTAGCCTTGTCCAATATGGAATGAACCTGAACACAAACGGGGCATTCAACCGGAGCTTCATTCCTCTTCTTTTCGCCCCAAGGGGCGGAGAATAAACCCCGGAGGGATTTAAGTTTATGCCACGGCGCTATCCGCACCAAAGATGCGACTATTAATGGGGGCTTCTTGGGCGCAAGAGGTACACAAAACACTGTCACTTTTCCGAACGCTGAAAGACATACTGATGACCCGCTTCATTCACTGCGACAAATTTATCTCCATCAGTTTGAAAGCGGTACGTCATAACGCTACCATTTGGACTCAGTCTCGTGAGCAACATATTACCTTGCACGGCGATACCGCCTTCAATCGTTTTAGCATTTTTATCAGTCCAAATAAATCGCTGCCCGGTCACCACCAGCACGTCTTGATTGTTACCGAGCCAAACACCTGACAAAGCCCCAGCTGTCATATCATTCTCATTTGCATGGGTAGGCAGAGGCTGTGAATAAGGTGAGGCTGGCATGGCGATTTGCCCCTCAGCAGGAGGTATTGTATCCAATGGATAATCTTGGGGGGTTGCTGAAGGTTTTACGGGTACCGCAGGCACAGGTGAACGCTGAACGGCGCTGAGCAGCGCCGCAAGATCGCTAGGCCTCACCTGTATCGATCCATTACCAGGCTGCTGCGCAGAAGCACCCGGTGCGCTCTGTGGCGTGAATGGCATCGTATTACTTGCTGCCATTCCAGGCCAAGAAGACATTCCACTCCATGGATTTTGCATCGCCATCATACCGGCACCCATTGGCAAACCACCCAGGCTCGACATGGGCGACATCAGGCTGGCCATGGGCCAGGAGGAAGATCCGCCACCGTACTGAGAATCTGGAACTCGCTGAATGTAGCCCATCATCTCCATCAGATCCAACGTCATCTTTGCAGCGGGCATATTACCGGTGTATCGATAAGTCTGAGCGTCAGATTCATGGATCGGAACTAGCAGTGCGAGCAAGCCCATCAAAAGGCCGAAGTGAAACGACCGAAGAAAACGATACAGCCGATCAGAATGAGGCAACTTCCCGCACCATGGTAGCCAAGTGTAATAAGGAATCGGCGTGCATCTTCTCCATCACTCTTGCACGATGAAATTCAACCGTCTTGATGCTAACGCCTAGCTCACTTGCGATGCTTTTATTAGGATTATCTTTAACGACCAGCGCCATCACTTGCCGCTCTCTAGGGGTTAAGTTCTCTAGACGCGCCCGGATAGCGTCAAACTGCATGCGTTTTTTTTGGTTATCCGCATCGTGTGTTAAGGCATCCTTAACTCTCGCCAATAAATAATCGTTGTCAAAAGGTTTCTCGAGAAAGTCTGTGGCACCGTTGCGTATCGCACGAACGGTCACGGGGATATCACCATGCCCCGAAACAATAATGATCGGCAAATGAAACTTTTGTTCAGCCAATATTTTTTGCAGTTCCAGGCCATTCATTCCTGGCATGCGAATATCAAGCAATAAACAGCCAGTGCGATAGATTGAATACGCGTCTAGAAAGACTTCGGCCGACTCAAAAGATTCCACTTTTAAATCTTCAGACTCCAGCAAAAACTGCAAGGATTCCCGAACAGCTTGATCATCATCAACTACAAATACAGTGGGTTCATGCATCACTTAGCTCTTAGCAACGGGTAAGACAAACTGAAATATGCTACCACCCTGTTCATGGTTTTCAGCAAAAAGGTTACCACCGTGAGACTCGATGATGCTACTGCAAATCGCCAGCCCCATGCCCATACCTTCTTTTTTGGTGGTAATAAAAGGCTTAAAAATTTGTTCTTTTAACTCGACCGGTATGCCGCCGCCCTCATCCACCACGGAGACAGATACGTTATTGTTATCGGCTTGTTGGCTTTCGATAACCAGTTTGCCAAAATCAGCACCCGCGCTAAGCATGGCATCGATACCGTTTCGCAGCAGGTTAATCAGTACTTGCTCTATTTGCACATGGTTTGCAACAACCAAGGGTAAATCTTCATCGAGCTGCAAAACAACTTCAATACTCGCATTCTGCCCAGCAGCCTGAAACAGTTTAACCACACCTCGTATGGCTTCATTTATACTGACATCACGCGTCTCAAAATTCTCATATCTTAAAAAGTGCTTGACCTCATTAAGGATACTACCCGCTCGTTTGGTTTGTTCCAATGCTAAGCCAAGAACTTCAATAATGGCTTCTTCACTACAACGACCATTGCGTATACGCCTTTCACAACCACTCAAATAATTGCCAATCGCAGCCAAGGGCTGGTTAAGCTCATGCGCTAACCCCGTTGCCATTTCGCCAAGCGTATTCATTCGCATAACCCTTGCCAATTCCGTCTGTTGATGCAATAACTGCTCGCGTGCATCCTTGCGCTCAGTTTGATCATAAATCGTCGACATAATCTGCACTTCGCGATTACCCGTACCAGGGAGTAAAACGGTGTTGACTTCCAACCAGCGTGAGTTTCCCTTAAGCGTGACGACCTCCACTTCCAATGAGTGCTGTACTCCAATGCAAACATCGGTACGACAATGGTTAATCATTTCCAGGTATTCTGGCTTAACAAATTCGATAAACGTGCGGCCAATCAGATCCTCGCTGGTATCGGCTTCCATGATCTCAATACCCGCGGGATTCACCTCCAGGATCTTGCCATTGGTATCACAGATATTGACCCAGGTTGGCTCCGCCGAGATGATGTTTTGGAGTTTTTCTTCGCTTTCCCGTAACCGCGCTTCGGTACGGCGATGATCATCAATTTCTTCCGCAAGCTGTAGATTAACCAGCTTTAGTTGCTCATTTGCCCTGGCCAGTGCCTCGCCCTCAGAGATTTGCATAGCGGATTCTTTCATACCCGGCAGAGTAGCAAAGATTCTCCTTAGAGACTAACCAAAGAGGGTTAGACTTTGAGATCTGAAAGATATAACTGATAAAGCTTCGGCTCCATAATGGTATTGACGGGCGCCTGAACCTTGGAAATGTCTTTCCCGAAGACCGTGGCGGCACGCATGATGGTCGCGTCCAGAAAACGTGTTTCTACATCAATAGCGACGTTCTCTGGCAAAGCCGTATTAACGCGCGCCAGGTTAAACCCCCAAATACCGAAAGATGGAATAGTCACTTGATAGCTCAAGGTATCATTGAAGACAGCCGCTAGCGTTTGTTCGATACACCAAAAAGTTTGGCGGGTATAAAAAGGGGAAGAGCTTTGCGAAACAACAACGCCCTCATCCGCCATGCGACGACGAATCATGGTGTAGAATTCTTTGGAATAGAGTTTGTTTATCGCTTCATTGTGCGGATCCGGCATATCGATAATCACTCGATCGTATAGAATTCCAGGTTGATTAATAAAGCTGAACGCATCCTCATTAAAGACCGTCACTCGTGAATCATCAAGGCTGTTTTCATTCAGCAACGTCAACATGCGCAAACTCTGGCTAATGCTCGTCATTTCCGGATCTATATCGACAAGATGAATGCGTTCCACATCCGAGTATTTAAGTATTTCCCGGACGGCTAACCCATCACCACCGCCGAGTACCAACACATTTTCACGTTTTCCTTTTATCGACAGCGCGGGATGCACTAGAGATTCGTGATAGCGATATTCATCTCGTGATGAAAACTGTATATGTCCATCTATATAAAGACGCTGCTCGCCCTGAGTGACCGACTGGGTTACAACGATCTTTTGGTAAGGTGTCTGCTTATCGTAAATAACTTGATCGAAATAAAGATGCTTTTCTGCATAACGCGTAAGCACGGTGCCGAAGACAGTGAAACCGACCAAAAGAACAAATACCCCCATCCCCAAGGCAGCAAATGATTTTGGATAGCGCAGATATTTTTTGAAAAAATAGATATTGGCTAATGCGGTCAGCACATTAATCAAACCGATAGCAAAGGAAGAACGCACCAAACCTAAATTTGGCAAAAGGAATAAAGGGAACGCAACAGAGCCAATTAATGCGCCCAGGTAGTCGAGCGATAAAACGTTAGCAATGGAATCGCGCGTGCTTTGCCGTTGTTCCAAAATGCGCATTAGAATCGGAATTTCCATACCCACCAAGGTACCGATCACCAGGATCAGGCTATACATTGTGGTGTCGTAAAGCGCACGCACCATTGGGAACGCCATGAATAATAAAATGCTACAGATCCCGCCGATAAGGGAAATAGCAATTTCTATACTGATAAAATTCTGGATAAGGTCGTCACCCAGAAGTTTTGATAAATAGGCACCCACGCCCATGGCAAACATAAATAAACCAATCGTGAGTGAAAACTGATAAACACTGTTGCCCAATAGGTAGCTTGAAACGGTGCCAATAATTAACTCATAGGCAATACCGCATAAAGCGACGATCAGTATTGAGATGAGCAGGATGCCGGTTTGGCGGGTGCTTAGGTTTGAGTAGTCCTGCATAGGGCGGGGATTTAAACTAGATTGAGAGTAATTGACTGCGAAGGCACGAAAGACATCCGTGCTACAGAAAAAATATGCGCTTTAATATAACGTTTTTATTACAACGAAGTACACGAACGCTTGCATAGATGCAAGCGTTCGTGTACTGGTGTGCAATTTTTACCGCCGAATTAAGGGGCCATTATTTCCCACGCGCATGGCTACCAGAGCCGGCTCTTGATTTTGCACTGGGAGACGTTGACTTACCGGCGCTCTTGGAAGGACGTTGAACGTTGGCCTTTCTGCCAGCAGGATTAACGCCAGCCGATCTTTGACGGCCCATCAAATTACCCATCATCATGCCCATTAGCATCCCGGTCATCATGCCAGAGAATGGGCTTGAGGCGGTCTCGCTACCACTCGGGTTTGAAGCCAAAACACGCTGGTTTTCTGAATCAAGCTCAATCTTGAACAACTCTTCTTCTTCGGCGCTCTGAACGTGATTGTTATCAATATCACTGTATCCCTTGAACGAACCATCTGCCTCAGCCGTCACGGCAATGTAGCTTTCTGGATAGACCATCGGTCTGCTTGAATTTAATTTAAGCTCAAATTCTTCGCGCAACGCTTCAATCGCTTTATCGCCATCATCGATGTCCGTGCGAGCACTCATCGTCTGCATGCTATCGGTCGCAATCTCAGAGACCCGGTTCAAATCAATTGTCGCACTGCCACCACAACCTACCAACAGGGACACCGTAAAAGCAGATACCGCCAATAATTGTTTCATCATCTATTTTTTCCTTTACCTAATTTGTTAATGCTAATGGTTTTAATGAGTAACTATAATGATTTTCGTGAACATCATCTTCATAATAATCTTGCAACGCACCTTCATGAACGAAACCCGCCGACGAGAGAATTTCACTCACTCCGCTAAAATTGGATGGAAAAGTAAGAAATACCACACGCGCCCCTTCTTCCTTGGCCCTGTCCAGACCTATCTGTACATCTTCGACTGAAAATAGCGCTTTACCCTCGGTGTTCCAGCTAAAACCGAAGGCACCGTCCGTCTCGGCAATTTCATAGACAGCATTGAAATCAACCGGTACTTGCTCATCTTCAGTATCAAATCGCGCATCTCGTTCGTCAACCGACTTTAGATGCATACCCAGAATAATCTGAGCTTCATCGGCATCATAGAAATCTTTCAGGGTGATTTCAATAGAAAAGCCTAAAGATTGGTATAAGTGCAAAGCGGCCGCGTAGATCGCCCCGTCCTCTTCTGACACATAATCGCTGACTTTTACGAAGAGCTTACGCCCACCCGCTTGCTTCAGGTGATCAATCAAGTCATTAAGGAGTTTGCGGCCATGCCCTTGATTGGTGTGGTCTTTGCGTACATACGTCCAGGACAACCAATGAGTATTATCACATCCTGGTGGCGACAAGAAACCCGTTACGCCCATAATCTCACCACTGTCTTCAAGCACAAATTGGTCTTGCACACCACTCGCCGCACGATAGTCATTTTCAGCTTCTTCGCCATCGTCCTCTTCATGGGCCGTAATAAGCGCAACAACGGCTTCAATATCAGCCTCTTGCATTTCTCGTAGAAACTTCATGGAGCCACTCCATCTGCTTGCCGAATTTGACCGCGCAAAAGTGTAGTTGTTTCTATCTGATCCGTTTCAAACGCCTCTCGAAGTACTTCGATACATTTTTCGGGCTGCGTATCGCCACACATAAAAATATCCAGCGCCGCATAATCACGCTCTGGCCAGGTATGAATGCTGATATGTGATTCGGCAAGTACCGCAACACCGGAAACACCCATATTAGGTGTAAAGTGGTGAAGATGCAGATGCAATAAAGTAGCGCCCGCAATTTGAACACAATCCCGCAGCGCTGCTTCTATTCGCTCCAGGTTATCAAGGTAATTGGCATTCCACACATCAAGAATTAAATGCGTCCCCGCATAGCACAGACCATCCTGCTCAATAAACAGATCCTGTGGATCATTAACAGCATCAGGATCGATCCGTTTCTTGTCGATATAGGTGGGCCATGCCACTGCTTCTGATTTCACACCGCTTACTCTTTAAGATTATTAGGACTTACAAATACTCAGGGCCTTTCTTTTAATTTCAACCATCCTGCTTGAAAACTCTTCAAATCTGTCTCAAGATTATACCGTATGAAAACACCTAACATTAAAAACTTAAGCAAACCCAGAACAATAAATCAATAGCTTACAGATTCTTTCTAGCAATTTTATTCAAATAAGCCTGTTTCATCGCCTTCTCAAAATCATCATTCGCGTCATAGGTAAAACCAAACACTGGCTGCCACAACTCTTGAGCCTCCATGCAAAGGTAGAAAAACACCTGTTTTCTCCACTCACCAGGAAAGCAATGATAAGCATGTGAAAACATTTCTATTTTCATTTCATCCGGGTATGAATACTTCCCTTTTGCATCCACCAAGGGAAGCTTAAGTATCTGACTTTCAATGCCACGTTTTCTAATCTCACGCATAACGGGTTTGATAAAGGTCAAGGTTCCCAGAGAAACCAGCGCAACCTCATCAGGATTAAACATTTCCGTGACTTGATATATGACAGCCTGATAGTCCTTTTCCCATTGTTTATAATGGATCATAGGGTGAAAATGAAAACCGACGACTACACCCTTATCGGCAACGGCACGGGCAGCTTCAAGACGTTTTGTTAAGCTGGCCGTCCCATGTTCTTCCTGAGTTATTATTGTCTCGGTGTTCAGCGACCAAGTACACAATATATTCTTCGGTAGTTCATTTTTTAATAGGTGACTGACGTTGGCGGATTTGGTTTTAAATTCAAGAATCACATTGGGATTGCGCTGGGCAAATTGAATAACCGCTTCCAGAACACCATGACTGTTCCCCCACATCAACGAATCCGAGGATTGGCCGGTGCCGATATGGTAGGTTTTTTCAGGATCAAGCTTTAGCTGATTCAGCTTATCCGCAAACCCTTCGTCAAAACTGATTTGCTTACCATCAAAAAATGACTGAATACTGCAATAACTGCATCCGTAGCCGCAGTTATCCACCGCATCGAGTGTTTGTAGATTACAACAGCGCGTTTTTGACGATGCAACCGGGCAATAACCCAGGCCCAGTTTTTTCTTCTCCTTCAAAACTGGGATAGAAGCCGCGCTAACCTTCGGGGCAAGGCTTTCTTCTGGGTACTGATTGGGTTCAGATTTTAACGCTTCCCAGTCATTGCGGATCTCCTGAATCACTCGCTTCTTCAGCATTTTTCCGGTCTGAGGATAACGGGATTCATCGGGCCAAATCTGCTCCAGGTCTTTGCCACCCCACATTTCTAGATCAACGGCTATCTCACAGAGTTGTTTCATATCCTGGTGGGAAAACCGGTGACGATTAGCCTGCTCAAGAATAAAACTTTTGTGAGTTTCAGGTAACTGATCAAATAGCGTTTGTTCAACGAGCACAGAAATTCTAGCGGTAGTGTTAGGCATAACCGAGAAAGCTAAGGAACGATGTCCATAGTATAAGGTAGAAACTGATTGAGGAAGGGTGACCACATCGACTCAAGGGAACTTTGCCAACAGATAACTGCCACAGATACCGCGACGGAACAGACAGTTTGGCCCAATCATAAATAGAAGGAGTTTTATTATGACCAAGCACTAAACATCTAACACCATCACTTTGCTCTCTAAGCCTGATCCTGTTGGCTTCGCTTTTCCTGACGCCCCATAAGGAGGCGCGGGCTGGTGATACCGAAACGACGGACAGTGAACTCAAGTACGGCGTAAACAGGGGCGAAGGCTATTTGATCATTATCGGCGATGAAGGTGCCATCCGACAGCGCGAACTGGACATCGCTGAAAGTAAACTCAATGATGATGACCCAACAAATGATGCCTCGAACAGAATGATCCGGGATCTGGGCGGCATGAGCGAGTATTATAAATTCCTGGATCGTGCGGATCCCGATGAAGTTTCTGCCCTGAAGGCGGCATACGGTGTAGAAACCGTGGACCTGGATGGCGCTACTGAAAACAAAAACAGCAGACAAACCAGGGATTCCAGCCCCGAAGACATTGCACTACTCTATCGAGAGCATTGTCCCAAGGTTTATAATCCTGAAGTACGAGGAAAAGAATACGAGTTCCATGGCAATACCTTCAAAATCGATTCTGCAGGGAGACCCGCAATGGCATCCACGGCATTAACTGTCCCTCCTTACGATGGTAAGGTAGTATCTGACACCTGCCGCGACACTATAAGGAGTATGGGGAAACTCGACGACCACGCTGGACACTTGATTCCCAAGAGGAAGGGTGGCCCAGCTATCAGAGCCAATCTAGTTCCTCAAAATAAGAGGTTGAATAATAGCGCGTGGAAAAAGCTCGAAAATACCATGATCAATTGCGTCCGCAATCCAAGCACAATCGGCGGTTACTACAAGGTTGAGCCGATTTACAGCTTTGGCGACTTTCGCCCCAATCAACTCAAGGTTTCAATGCGAACCTGGTCTTGGATAAGGCCTAATATCACTCGATATGCTGAGTTCTATATTCACAATGACCCTGCTGAGTGGCATGATGAACATGCCATAAAAGCCGCTAAAAAGTGGAAGGAAACCTTCAGTTTTTGTAAACAACCCTAATGAACGCCTTCAAACAACTGATTGATTTTTTACAAGCCTATGCCAAGTCCCCCATACTGAATCCCCCGGCGAGCCCGGGGGATCTCTCCGAGTTTGAGGATGCTGTCGGTAGCAAGCTGCCCGAAGATGTGCGGGCAGCCTACCGGCTCGGCAATGGGGAAGCGGAACGTATCGAACCGATAAAACCTGATCAATTCCCACATCCAGGAATATTTTCGGACAAATCCTTTTATTCGACCCATGCTGCTATTGACGAATACCTTGCGTGGAAAAAGATTCTGGATGATGGAGACTTTGAGGACAACGAAATGGATGATTTGCTTGTCTACCCCAGCAACACTATAAAAAACAATTTCTTTAATCCAAACTGGATACCGATTGGGGGCAGTCCACCCGATACCATTGCCATTGACTTTGACCCGGCCCCAAACGGCACCAAAGAACAGGTGATACTTTTTAGCGTTGACGATACCAAGTATTTTCAACTCGGCACGTCATTCAACGACTTTTGCCTATTTTTGCTGAATCAGTATAAACAACAGAAGATGCACCTATGGCTACTGAGAGACGATGATCCAGACAAGGAAGAAGAGCTTCTTTATAACGGCCTTTGCCAAATACACGACTGCGTGGAAAAACGGATACCCCTGCCTCCTCCGCTTAAAGGGTACTTCTAATTATAATCGCGCACCGTTATATTAGCGCCTAACAAGGCTGTTTAAAAAGTCGCTAACGAGTGCGAGACGAGACAAAAATGACGGGGAAATGATAAAAAGGTTGGGGTCTATTGAAGAGGCTCAAATAAAGTTGTGCGATACTTTGCAAGAGCTGTTCGCTTATTAAAACTGAGACGAGCAGCTAGGGTAGAGTAGAAAGCAGGTTTATCGCACGCAGGTCAAACCTCCCTGTTACCGCCCCTTTCGTCTGACGGTGCCTCAATAGTTTAATCATAGTCACACTCACCCGCCCTCATCAAAGCGTGCATACGGTTTCCCCGTACTCAGCTTTCCGATGTTCTTCATCACAAGGCATGCGTTTTCTTCCATCCGGCAGTTACCGGGAGTTTGTAAAGACCCTATCTTTTGTACGATTTGTGGTTGGGAGAACGGATGTAAGGACTCCCACGACTCCGCAATTTATACCGTTAACGCAAATGTGTTCTCAGCCATTCTTCTACATCCGTTCGCTGAGGTGTTTTTCAAGGCTGCGGCGCGTTCATTACCCGTTTCATGTTGATGCCTGGGTGGTTTTGCCTGAGTATATGCATTACATTTGGACGCTTCCCAGGTGACGATGATTTTTCCGGACGTTGGCGGGAAATTAAGAAGGCTTTTAGTAGAGCGTTGCCTCAAACGGAACTGCGATCGACGGTAAGGATCCGCAGAAAAGAACGCGCTATCTGGCAGCGACGGTTTTGGGATCACACGATTCGTGATGATAGGGATTATACGGTGCATATGGATTATCTTCATTACAACGCAGTGAAACATGACTGGGTGACGCAGTGTTTGACGGCCTTATTCGAGTTGTCATCGGTTGGTCAAAAGGGCGCTTACCCATGGGGACAGGGCGGGTGTGATTGAGATGGAAGCATTTGTGGGGAAGAGGCGGTGAGAAAAGGTAAGGGCAGTGGCCGATTCATGGGTGTATGGCGCTGCACCTATACACCCTACGACTTCGTGGTAAAACCACAACCCCCCGTACGAAATGGATTTACGCTGATTGAATTGATGATCGTGCTATCGATTATCGGCATCCTCGCCGCGGTCGCCTTGCCTGCCTACCAGGTGTACGTGGCCAAAACCAAGGTCATTTCACTGGTCTCTACTGCGGCGGCCGGTCTGCCGGCTTTTTCAGACTTTTACGCCAATAATGGCCATGTACCCCACGCTGGAAACGGCCCCGGCGGCGTCAGCGCAACGGGATCCGAAACGGAGAGTTTCTGGATCGCCCTGAACAACGCCGATTATCACAGCCATATTGATTACGTCCCTACCGATACCCAGGCAAAATTCACCGTCACCCTCGCCAGCGTTAACGGTCACGTCAACACCAAAAAACTTGATTTCATCTTCGAAGACATCGACGGCAATATGAAATTTATCTGCCTACGTCATCCGGGGCTGGAACGGCAGTATGTGCCGAGTTTGTGCCATGGGTTTACAGATGGTGCCGGGGCGGGCGGTGGATAGATGGGTAGGGCGTATAAGTGCAGCGCCATACGCCCTACCCGTGAATATTAATCCTGCCTGACTACCGACGCTTCCGTATTTCCGGTGGGCATTATTTTTTTACGGTTAATTTGCTTGATTGGAAAAGCGCTTTGTTGATTGACCAAATTAATTTATTGCGGGAACCGGCGCGTATTGTGAAACAGCGATATCCGTTTCACATCGATGCTTAGGCTGTATTGTCTGAGCATACTGAGTCGTTGCCATTTATCCAGGAATCAGTGGTGTTACTTTTCTCCGCAGCTGGTCTTGCCGTATTGCGACGACCTTGATCCCCTTACGCTGCATTAAATCTGCCAGGCTAATGCCAGTGAGAAAGTCGTGAATTTGTGCGCTCAGACCGTGCCAGAGATCATGCGTAAGACACTTACTGCCATGTCCGCACGGTGACTTTTTAATGTCAGTACAACCATTACCGACTAATTCATCAACGGCACTAATGACGGTGGCGATATCGATTGCATCCGCCTTTCTATTTAAGCGGTATCCGCCTCCAGGACCACGCGTGCTGGCAACGAGCCCTTCTCGCTTTAAACGCGCAAACAACTGCTCAAGATAGGAGAGTGAAATGGATTGGCGTTCTGAAATTTCACTGAGAGAAATAGGCCCGCGCTCGTTGTGCAGCGCCAGATCCAGCATCGCCGTAACAGCGTAGCGGCCTTTTGTGGTTAATCGCATACGACTACCCTATCAATTATAGCTAAATATAATCAAGTATCAGGGGCGTTAGTAGGTTGATTATCGAGCGAGTCGAGGTCACTCACCTCCATCTCCGGTAGTGCTTCTTCAGGGACTGCGCCACCCATGTCATGCACCACCTTAGAAACTTGCCCTAAACGATCATCGATAGCTTGAATGTGATCGATGAGTCCATGAAATGCATTGGCTACGGGATCGGGCATATCGCGTGAAGCGCCATAAGCATCAAAACCCAGCTTTTTTGCAATTTCATGCTGTTTCTCACTTGCGGCATGCTGTTGACTGCCCACGATGTGCCCTGGAATTCCGACCACCGTAGCATCCGCCGGCACATCCTTAACCACAACGGCATTGGAGCCAACACGCGCAGAATCATGCAGTGTGATGGGGCCAAGGATCTTAGCCCCGGCGCCAATGACAACATTATTTTTTAAGGTGGGGTGTCGTTTGCCTTTTTCCCAACTCGTCCCGCCGAGGGTAACGCCATGGTAAAGCGTACAATCATCACCAATTTCTGCGGTTTCGCCAATCACAACGCCCATGCCATGATCGATAAAAAACCGCCTCCCTATGCGCGCGCCAGGGTGTATTTCGATTCCGGTTATCCAACGAGGAATGTTCGAGAGAACCCGTGCGAACCATTTCTGCCCGTGATTCCAAAAGTAGTGCGAAACGCGGTGAAGTATCACCGCCCAAACGCCGGGGTATGTCGTTAAAACCTCAAAGGCGTTACGCGCCGCAGGATCGCGCTCGAAAACGCATTGAATATCTTCTTTTAATCTGGCAAACATGGTTTTTTAATCTTCCCTTAAGCACGCGTAGTGTATGCCCGATGGAGAAAATAACCAACTAAAGAACAGACTCACGTTTACTCAAAATCCAAGTGCGGTGTCGTTACAAAGCCCTCCACTATTTATAGTTGGAGAATGATTTAAGAATTCCACGCATGATATTGATTTCATTATCTGTTGCTTTCGCGCGATGAAATAATCGGCGCAGCCGCGGCATGAGGTGTCGCGGATTCTCTGGGTTCATATAACCCACCTTAATTAGGGTTTTCTCTAGGTGACTGAAAAAGCCTTCCATCACGTCAGCGGGCGCTGGGTACTCACCCGGCTCAGGATGCTGCTCAACCTTTGTATTGGTCAATCTCATGCGTAATTCGTAAGTCACCACCTGCACCGCCGAAGCCAAGTTCAAGGAAAAGAAATCAGGATCAACAGGGATATGGATCAATTGATGGCAGTGGCTCAGCTCCTCATTTGTCAAACCGCTGCGTTCTCGACCGAAAACAAGCGCAAGTTTTTCCTGGCTTGTTTGTTTAGCCGCCAACTCCGCTGCTTCGCGAGGATTAACAATAGGCCAGCGTAAGGAGCGTAAACGCGCGCTGGTGCCCAACACAAGCGAACAGGAGACTAAGGCATCTTTTAGAGATTCCACCACTTGGGCGTTCGCAAGTATGTCATCTGCGCCCGCAGCGCGAGCCGTCGCTTCTGCGCGTGGAAATTGTTTGGGATTAACGAGGTAAAGCTCATGCAGCCCCATTGTTTTCATCGCGCGTGCTGCGGCACCAATATTACCAGGGTGGGAGGTCTCAACGAGCACAATTCTAGTCTCTGAAATCACAATAAACAGGCCATTTTTCACAAGGGACAGTATTGTATATCAGTTCCTTTTTATTCGAGAAATTCTCTTCTACTCAACTCAAGCTTAGGATAGTCAGCAGACGCAGGATGAATTTGGCGCTTTCTCTTTCGAGCAAGGTTACAAATCAAGTTCAGAAAGCGATTTATTCCGACCCATCTGTTTTGCTTTTATTAAGGCTTCGTCCGCCCGCTGGTAGATAGATTCAATCGTATCTTCTCCACTGAACGTCGCGACACCAATCGATATTGTGACCTGAAGCTTTTCCGTTTTGACGGTGAAGTTGCAACTTTCGACACATGTTCTCAGCGCTTCAACTTTCGTCATAGCACTTTCAATATCGCTATTCACCAAGATAAGTGCAAATTCTTCGCCACCAATTCGACCAAAAAAATCACTTTCGCGTACTTGGCTCTGAATACGCTCAGCGACGACCTTTAAGACTTTATCCCCAATGGGGTGTCCATACGTGTCATTAACACTTTTAAAGTGATCGATATCCATGATCGCTAGGGTTAGCGGCTCGCGGTACCTTTTCCAGCGCGTATACTCGATATTGAACCGATCATCATAGGCACGCCGGTTGGATACACTTGTTAATGGATCAACGATTGCATCTGAACGTGCCGTCTCAAGAGATTCACGTAACTGATTGGTTTGAAGATGTAATTTTTCCAGCTGATCTTCAAGCGCGACGGAAGATTTTTCAGCTTTATCTGCACGCAACGTTTCCTGATGAACATAGCTTGTCACTTCGCTGTCTATTTCGTCGATGCGCGAGTCTATCGCGACTTGAAGCTGCTCTATGCTTTCGGCCGCCGCAACCGAAGTCCTCATCTGATCTAAATTGCTACCTAGAAAATCCCCAAGCTTCTTACGCTCACTTGAACGCGTTTTGCGGTCAAACTTTTCCTCGTTAAAATGCGCTTTAAATCCATCCAGGCGTTTTATGATGGTACATAAAAAGCCCGAAAGCTCTGCGACTTTTTTGTCCTGTGACTCAAGTACACCACTCAAAGCCATTTCAATATCATCATTGATAGCACGAAGCACATTAATATCGTCGTTGGTTTGATGGAAAGCGGACTCAAGCTTGCCGGAGTCAATTTTGCCGGCGACAATCTCCGGTAATTTTTCGATCAAAGACTGCAACAACTCTTTAGCGACGGTGTATGGCGCTATCTTGGGGGCGGGGGAAACACGTTGATTGGATTGATCTTCCGCTAACGGCATAAGACCATCAAGCATCTCGGAGATTTGATAGTTTAAATGCTTTAATTCTTCAAAAGGGATATCGGCTAAATCAGCCTTTTTCGGTAAACGACTGAGGCTTTCATCAAACGCAGCATCATGTCCGCGAAAATGCCCCAGCGCCCGCAAAAGCTCTTTATACAGTTTATCAAGACCTTCCTTATTCTCCTGCTCAAGATAATCCTGATCCACTACCGCCTTATAGTACTTTTCCTTCCAATTATCCTTAATTGTTGCTTCAGCCATGTTCTTACTATTGAGGTTAAGAAGATTTACTCGTAACAACTCGCTGAGTAGTTACGCTTACTCTTGAACCTATCGGCAATAAATCTGGAGCCTTTAGGGCAATAGCGCTTATAACGAAGCACTCAAGGCTAGGATTTTTCTAATCTTCCCTTCATCTCATCAAAGCGATCTTTCTCCTCCTGAGTCACCGCTGGGTATTGAAGATTTAGAGATTCGAGTGATTTACGGATTATTCTAGCGACGGCCAATCGCATATAAGGTTTATTGTCAGCGGGAATGCTATACCAAGGTGCCCATGAGCGTGACGTTTGGGCAATTGCCTGCTCATAGGCCTGCATATAATCACCCCAGAGTCCCCGTTCTCGAATATCGCCTGCAGAAAACTTCCAGTGCTTCTCAGGTTCGTTGAGCCGCGAAAGAAAACGGTTCTTTTGCTCTTCCTTCGATACATTTAACCAAAACTTTAAAACAATGGTGCCATTGCGTGCTAAGTGCTTTTCAAGATCAAGAATGGATTCATAACGCTCCTCCCAAACTCCTTTTGCAGGAAGATGGCCAGGCAGTTGCTGTGACTCAAGAATACTCGGGTGCACACGCACCACGAGCACCTCTTCGTAGTAACTACGATTAAAGACGCCAATCCGTCCCCGCTCGGGTAAGCGCTTGTTGGTGCGCCAGAGAAAATCATGATCTAACTCTTCGCTAGTGGGTTGCTTAAAAGAAAACACCTGACATCCCGCCGGATTAATACCGCTCATAACGCTGCGTATTGTGCTGTCTTTACCGGCAGCATCCATCGCCTGAAAAACCAATAAGAGTGAATGCCGATTATCGGCATACATGACGCGTTGCAATTCGGATAGCTTATTGATTTCTTTTTTCAGTTTGGATTTAAGCTTTTTCTTTTTCGCGACCTGTTTCGCAGTCGTAAGGCATTGATCATATTGAAAAGAACCATCGAAAGAGGTGAGGTAAGGACTTGGAATGGCAGTAAAAGGCATATTTTTCCCAACTTAGCTGAGTTTGAGAGTAATGAGTCGTTACGTTTTAAGCATAATATTACACCAAGCCAAAGCATAAGAAAGCAGACCCGCCCCTCCCCTCTCGTGCTTAAAAATTACGCCTGGCCATCCTCCTAACATAAAACCATCATTAATACTGTAAACGTAGCTCTCTTTTTCCAGTTTTGCGATATTCATCTGGTTTAGAGTTCCTATTTTGAATCATTCCTAGGGTCTAGGGTCGTTACCAGCTAGTAAAGATACAAAATTCAAATTTCGTCGTTCTTAGCATTCTGAGTAGGTTTATCGGTTTAATTACCCACCCTGCTGTGATTAGCGTAACCGTCTGTTTAGAAAGTCCACTGATATTTGTGTCAAAAAATATAAATTATAACTCTGAGGATCTAATGTACAACCTAAAGGCCAGCCCTGTTTTTGCGTCTATACCTGTCTCGTCCTTTTTATTAACGCTGCTAATCGTTGCAATACCCATTCAGCCCGCCGCTGCTAACGACGTCATCCAAGTTGAAGCAGAAGACCTCGATTTAACCTCCTATGAAATCGAAAATCACGCTTTCGCTTCCAACGGAAAAATCATAAGTCTGCTCGGCACCCCTGGCAGCACAGGCAACGGCTCCAATACATTTACCGGTGATGAAGGCGACTACACTATCGTCATCAATTATCTGGATGAGGAAGACGGCGAAGGGCTGCTAGCGTTTGAAGCCAATGGAGCGACGATAGAAAGTTGGACGCTGGATCAACGTTTGGGCGCAACCCAGCCGGAACCCAACGCGCTGACAGCACGCACATTCGGGCCTGTCCACTTAAAACGCGGAGATGTTTTTAACCTTCTCGCGAATAAAAGTGGGGATGAAAGCGTCAGCGTTGATCTGATTCAGTTCATTCCCGTCACTGATGTTTACCAGGCCGAAGAAGCAGCGCTCTCTCCGGAAGCCGTGATTAAAACAGATCAACCGGGATCCACGGGGGCTGGATATGTTGAGACATCCGGCGAAGGCTCGATCGAATGGACGGTGAATGCCTCGGTTCCTGCTAACGCGCCAGCCTCCGCGGCCGACCATAGCTTAGAATTTCGCTATGCATATGGCTATTTTTCACCGGTACCTTTACCGCTTGCAGTCTTTGTCAACAATGAGCGGGTAGTCACAGGATCCCCCTTTAAGGACACGGGAGCTCCGAGTCGCTGGCTAAGCCAAACCCAGGTCGTACGGCTTAAAGATGGTCCAAATACCATCCGCATCCAAACCAGGGATCTGACGGAATCTACTGGCTTCATGGCCAATATCGATTACGTGTCCGTAACAAAGGTTGATTATTTGAACGCTCTTGGCTCAACCACACCAAGACCCGATGTCGACCGCCCCGAGAGTACCGAGCCCGAGTACACGGGTTCCTACTATGGCTGTGTAGATCCTGCGGGTGAGCGCACCTCGTTGACTGCTTGGAAAGAACGTAACGGCTTTAACGCATCAAATACAGTTTCAGCCAACTACATCAACGCCTTTGATCTTGGTTTTGGTCGCAAAATGACCTGCCTTAAAGATAGCTCGCGAACCGCTTGTTTTGTCGATAATTTTCTTGATCCAAAAGGAAAACAAACGTTTGCAGCGACGGTTGCAATGGAGCGAATGGAACCTTCTGAAACGTGCTCAGACAAAAGTATCATTGCCTTTTATGTCTATGCCCCAGACGGTCGCCGAATCAACCAGCTCGAACTCGATTCAGAAGGATCAAAATCTGTACCCGAATCTTGTTACGGATGCCACGGCGGAGAAACTGAAAACGGTATACCTTCTGATGGCGCTAAATTCCTGGCATGGAATACCGATCTATTCGAAAACTTTCCCGGCGAAGCCTCGCTTGACGCCCAGACAGAAAAATTTCGTGAATTAAATGATATCGTTTGGGGCGATGTTGATCGTTTTGACGGGCCTCGAATAAAATCAATGATCGAATCTTGGTATGGCGGTAGACCAATGGGTGGCACTACCTTCAACAACAAGGAGCTCTTTGTTGAAGCAGAAGAGCAGAAGCGCGTGCCTAAGGATGTGAACAAAATCGATTGGTTCAGCGATCCTAGAGGGCATTTATCCTCCGCTAATCCTGAGGCCCGTAACCAGAACAACCATGAAGGGGCGTTATACACACATGTATACGCTAAGTACTGCCGTGCCTGTCATACCGCGCTACGTTCGGACTGGAGCACTGCCTCAGGTTTTGGTTCATCCGCCTATGAGCGCATTTGTGACAAATCCAATCCAGGCGCGGTCATGCCGCATGCGGAGCTAACGGATGATCTGTTTAAAAATGAAGAGCTCATCGTTGAAAATGGCGTTAATAGATCATCAACAACGGCATTCAATCTGCTTTGTGGTCAAGAACCGACTTCAGTTCAATCCGACCAAAGCGGCCCCGGAAGAGGAATATTTCGCGCTGAATGTAGCCAATGCCACCGGTCAGAGAATGAAGCCTGGCAAGGCGTCAGCTCAACGGGTTCAGACAAGTCATGCCGTGGCTCATCACTCACAAGGACAACGCCCAACGCTGATGGAACACTTAATCTCGCGAGTCTAAATCCAGAGATGAGTGGCATACAGCTTGGCGCCCAAGAGGTGAATGACCTGAATGCTTACCTGAATTCGTTTGATCGTTGTAAAGCCAATAGCAGCGGCGGCTCATCCGGCGGTTCGTTCGGGTTCTTAACACTGATACTCGTAGCATTTGTACGCAGCTTCAGACCCAAAAACTCAGGGAGATAGGCTTTTTCTCGATTGTGCTGGCCCACTCACCCTATGATGAGTGGGCCATACTTGACGCGGCCCAACAGCACTACGGAGATTAAAGCTTTGAGCGCTCACTCAGCGGGAATGAATCGATCTTGTACAGTAGCTTACGGATAAATATATCCATCGGCGGCCAATCGAGTTTAGCTTCGCGTTGCTTAACGCCCCACATCGGCTCCGGGTAATAACTATCTTCCTTATAGCGCGCCATGATATGCCAATGTACTTGGGGTAGATAATTAGCAAAAGAAGCAATATTGATTTTCTCAGGTTTAAAATAGCTCAGCATTTCGCGCTCGATTAGGTCAAGCAACGTCCAAATTTGCTGCCGCGTCTTTGCATCGCAATGCGTCATTTCTTTGCACGAGGTTTGCGCAAAAATCTTTAGCCAGGGGATTTCCGATACTTCGACTTCGATTCGGATGTATTCATTTTCATAAATGGAGGGCATTTTGCTCACCACGCTAAGAATAACTTTTCATTCATCACCGACGCGCCTCCTACTCACAAGAGCTTCCATCGTCTACAGGGCATCTCTATTTATTCATGGATTGGCACCTTGCACCCAAAGGGCATAAAAAAGTCCAGGATTCCCAATAGCTGCGTTACTAAGTACTCGCAATAGAACAACTCTTATTAGTGCTCTGCTTGCAAGCACTTATGCTTTAGTACAAGCACTTAGCGCCTTGCGGGTGACCGGAGGAAATGCCCTGGGGTAAAAATTCTGAATCTCAATCTGCTCAACCCAGAATTAATAGAGGCGCCCTACAATTTCCCACTCAACTTGCGAATCTTTCTCCGGTCACGACCGCTAGGGCGATGCTCCCCCGCTTGCACACCATGATGCTGGTATTTACGTAAATCGGCGGCTTGCTCTCGTCGGTAAATACTTTCAGCGGTTTCTTCATAAAGCGATTGCGCTATTTTTGCAGAGCCTCTTTTTTCTGCGATACCTTGGATGACGACAGTGTATTCATCGTGCCCACGGTGGATAATTAAGGTATCGCCAATACTCACCGATCGCGCCGGTTTTACGCGATGATCGTTAAGGTGCACCTTGCCGCCGCTCACGGATTCAGCCGAAAGTGAGCGGGTTTTGAAAAACCGTGCAGCCCACAACCATTTGTCTAGTCGGACTTTATCCATTCTCAGAGCCTAAAGAGCAAAATAATAATTTATTCGTGTGGATGCGCCAGCCGACTTGGGTCCAATAACTTTTCAAGTTCCTCTCTGCTCAGATCTGTCATCTGCTCCGCAACATTAATAATCGGCTGATTGTCTGCATAGGCCTGTTTAGCAATTTTTGCACCAAGCTCATAACCGATGACATTGTTTAATGCCGTCACAAGAATGGGGTTGCGATCAAGCGACGCCTTAACTTTTTCAGTATTGACGACAAACCCTGCAATCGCTTTATCAGCGAGTAAGCGCGAGGCATTCGACAACAATTCAATACTTTGCAATAGATTAAGGGCCACAACAGGCAGCATAACGTTTAGCTGGAAATTTCCCGACTGCCCCGCAAGCGTAATCGTCGCGTCATTGCCAATGACCTGGGCGGCCACCATGCAGACCGACTCCGGAATCACAGGGTTCACTTTTCCGGGCATGATGCTGCTACCCGGCTGCAAAGCGGGCAAGCTGATATCGCCAATACCCGCAAGAGGGCCGGAATTCATCCAACGCAAATCATTGCTGATCTTCATCAACACCACCGCCAAGGTCTTGAGCTGACCGCTCAATTCGACCGAAGCATCCTGACTGGCAAGCCCAACGAATTTATTATCCATCGAGGTGAAATTTGTCCCCGTGAGTTTTTCGAGGGACTCGCAAACCCGGCGTCCCAATTCGGGATGCGCATTAATACCCGTACCCACCGCCGTGCCACCAATCGGTAATTGCCGACTGCGCTCAACACTGCGTTCAATCGCCTCCTTAGCGTGCACAATCTGCGCGGCCCATGCGTCCAGCTCTTGGCCAAAACTAATCGGCATGGCATCCATCAGGTGAGTGCGGCCTGTTTTTATCTCACCACGCAGTTCTGCCGCTCGGGACCGAATCACCTCCGCCAGATGATGAAGAGCGGGTACCAAAGATTGCTCGCTCTCCAAAGAAGCCGCTACCTGAACACTAGTGGGGATCACATCGTTAGAGCTTTGGCCATAATTCACATGGTCATTGGGATGGACTTTTTGACCCAGCGCCTCTGCTGCAAGCGTGGCAACAACCTCGTTGGCGTTCATATTGGAACTTGTACCCGAGCCGGTTTGAAACACATCAACGGGGAACTGTGCGTCATGTTCACCTCCAGCCACCGCAAGAGAGGCTTTCTTTATCGCCTCACCCATCTCGGGAGTCAGTGCATCCAAACTGACATTCGCCTCAGCGCAGGCTGCTTTCACTAAACCCAAAGCCCGAATAAAGCCACGCGGCATTGTCAAACCACTCACGGGAAAATTATCCACTGCTCGCTGTGTTTGGGCGCCGTAAAGCGCATCCACCGGCACCTGAACGTCGCCCATGCTGTCTTTTTCTATACGTTTGCTAATAGCCATTATTAATCATCTACCTGTCTGATTACCTATTCGTTTGTAGGCCGTTTCCAGTAATCCGGAAAACACTCCGCCTAGCTTCGAAGAACTACTTTGGGAGTTAATACTTCCGCTCTTTTGCCGATAGTAAGAGGATCTACCCGCAACAATTATAAAGAAATGCAGGCATTACTGACACCAGAGGAATTCTCCGAGAAGTTCTTTGAACGGATTCCAACAGCGCTAAGCGAAACCTTCACGGATGAGCAACTTGCAGCACTGCAGAACGCGTTTGCTGAAAAATGGGCGAGCCATCCGGTGGATATTCGCCATTCATTCGGTTTCTGGCGCTGGCGATATTACTTCGTTGTTATCGGTGGCCACGAACGTCGCGATCTTACTCGTCGGCAAGAACAGCTCTTTCATCTGACGGAGTTGTATTTACTAGCCGTATATTTGGGATCGTCCATACTTCTCGGTCTAATCGCTATTTATCTGACAAAATCCGCCCTCGGAATCGATTTGTTTCCCAATTTCCACCTTGGCATTTGGACATGGGTGGAGCAAAACGTTCTTAATCGTACTGCTTGAATATATTTTCACACCCAAGAAAATCCCGGCAGAGTGCATTCAACCGCACTAAAGGTATATAATCCGTGCTCTATTCAAATTATCGACTCCCGAGTGCATGGAATTATCCCCTCTCACCGCGATTTCCCCGGTGGATGGCCGTTACGGCCCAAAAGTTAGCGCATTACGCCCCATCTTCAGTGAATTTGGCCTAATCCATCACCGGATACAGGTTGAAGTGCGTTGGCTGCAGGCCTTGGCCTCTGACAACGCCATTAAAGAAGTGCCCCCGCTGTCCAGCACAGCCAACAGCCTGCTTGACAAGATTATTGCGGATTTTAATGAAGTCGACGCGGCCCGAGTAAAAGAGATCGAAAGCACTACGAACCACGATGTAAAGGCCGTAGAGTATTTCCTCAAAGAAAAAATTGGCGGCAATGCTGAACTTGAAGCCATTAGTGAATTCATTCACTTTGCTTGTACCTCTGAGGATATTAATAATCTCGCCTATGCCTTAATGCTGCTACGCGGTCGCGATGAAATCCTCGTTCCGGCCATTTCTCAAACCATCGAGAAACTCACTGCACTGGCCAAAGCGCATTCGAATGAGGCCCTGCTCTCCCGAACGCACGGCCAACCGGCCTCACCGAGTACCATGGGCAAAGAGCTGGCAAATACGGTCTACCGTATGCAGCGGCAACTCGATCAAATTAATGCGGTGCCCATTCTCGGTAAAATCAATGGCGCAGTCGGCAACTACAATGCCCATCTCTGCGCTTATCCAGAAATTGACTGGCCCCGGTTTTCCAGCAATTTCATTGAATCTCTCGGCTTGACGGCCAACCCCTATACCACGCAGATCGAACCGCATGATTATATGGCCGAACTGTTTGATGCGATGAGTCGCCTTAATACTGTGCTTGTCGACCTGTCGCGCGATGTCTGGGGCTACATTTCCTTGGGATATTTTAAGCAAAAGGTCATCGCAGGCGAGGTGGGTTCGTCCACCATGCCGCACAAGGTGAATCCCATTGATTTTGAAAATGCAGAAGGTAATTTCGGACTGGCTAGCGCGTTGTTTGATCACCTTAGCCGCAAGCTTCCAATCTCTCGCTGGCAAAGAGACTTATCGGACTCCACTGTATTGCGTAATCTTGGTGTCGGTTTTGCCCATGATCTGATTGCGCTAGACTCACTCTTAAAGGGTTTAAATAAACTTGAGATTAACCCCGAGCGCCTTAAAGAAGATTTGGATAATAACTGGGAAGTGCTTGCTGAACCTATTCAAACCGTCATGCGCCGCTACGGCATCGAAAAACCTTATGAAAAACTCAAGGAGCTGACGCGTGGACAAAAAATAAACGCCCAAATTTTGAAACAGTTTATTGAATCACTGGATATTCCAGAGACTGCCAAAAAGGAATTAGAACGTCTTACACCCGCTCGTTATATCGGTAATGCAGATGAGCAGGCAAAAAGTATTCATTAGTTTTCAAACAAGGAGTAAACCATCACTATTGGCTATCTGACAAGATGCCTCCACGCATAAAAGAGAGCCTCCCTCAATCGCTTTCTATCTAAATGCTACAAACACATGGAACAATTTTATATGCTGAAATTTAATCGTATCAGTACTGTATTAAAACATGGAGCAGTTATTTTATTAGCCTTATGGATGACAGGCTGCGCCACTTATGTCAATCGCACGACAGAGCGCTTTTCTAATAATATGTCCGCAGCGATGATGAAACAGCCGGACCCCGAAACCTTCCGCCAAGGCGCTCCCGCTTATCTCATTCTCATCGACACGATGGTGGAATCCGACCCCAAAAATCCAAAAACACTCGCCAGTGCTAGCCGCTTGTACGGCACGTATGCCGGCATTTTTGTAGACGATAACGAGCGAGCCGCACGCCTCAGCCTACGAGCAAAAGAATATGGCACCCAAAGCCTGTGCAACCATTCTCAATCATTATGTGAAAATATAAAATTACCCTTTGATGAATTCGAAACAGCGCTAAAAACAACGACTAAAAAAGACACCCCATTTTTGTATGCCTATGCCGCATCCCAGGCAACCTGGATTCAAGCGAATGAAAATGACTGGAATGCCATCGCTGAATTGCCCAAAATCAAATCGTTGCTCAACCGAGTCATCGAATTAGATGAAACGACCGACGATGGCAATGCCCATGTCTACCTCGGCGTACTGGACACGTTATTGCCACCCTCCGTCGGTGGTAAACCGGAACAAGGGAAAGCACATTTCGAGCGCGCATTGGAACTACAAGACAGTCAAATGACGCGGGTGCTTTATGCAAAACACTACGCACGCCTTCTTTATAATCAGGAATTACACGATAAGTTACTTAATACCGTGTTAGAAAAACCCATTAAAGAAAATGGAATGACCCTTATTAATACGCTCGCCAAAGAACAAGCCGAGCAACTCCTAGAATCGAGCAGCGACTACTTTTAACCACCACGGAATACCCCCATGATTTCACGTACTAGCATTTTATTGCTTGCCCTAATCTTTTTATTCAGTGGCTCACTTGAAGCCGCACGACTTAAAATCGCGACACTTGCACCCGAAGGCGGCGCCTGGATGAAAATCATGCGCAAAGGCGGGAAAGAAATAGAAAAGGCAACCTCAGGCCGCGTTAAACTTAAATTTTATACCGGCGGTGTCATGGGCAACGACAGCGCTGTGCTAAAGAAAATGAAAATCGGCCAATTGAACGGAGGCGCAATAACCACCACCGCTTTAGCTAGACTTTACCCCGATATTAATATTTATTCCCTACCCTTTTTATTCAATAATAGTGACGAAGCAGAATATGTGCGTAAAACACTCGACCCCTATGTCAGCAAGGGCCTTGAAAAGAAGGGCATTATATTACTGGGTGTAGCGGACGGCGGTTTTGCCTATCTTGTCTCACGCAAACCGATTCGCAAGATTAAAGATTTAAAGGGAACAAAATCCTGGATTCCAGTGGGTGACGAAGTCTCTGGATCGGTCTTTCGGTCAGCCGGCATCAACCCCGTCCCCCTGCCTATCGCTGATGTTTACACCGGCTTACAAACCGGTTTAATCGATACGGTAACGGCACCACCGATGAGCACGATCGCGCTGCAATGGCACAGTAGAATGAAGCACCTATTGGATATTCCTCTCGTGTACGTTGTGGGTACTTTATCGATCGACAAAAAAGCCTTTCGAAAAATAGGCAAAGATGACCAAGCCACTATTAAAAAAGTAATGGCTGAAAAGTTTAAGGAACTCGGCGAAATCAACCGTAACGACAATAAGAAAGCCATGGACGCATTGAAAAATCAAGGTATAAAGTTTACTAAACTCAGCAAGGACGAAGAGTCCCCTTGGAGAGACCTGGGTGATAAGGCCTCTGAAAAAACAATTGCACAATTAAACCCGAATATTGTAAAGCTTGTTAATGATGCGCTAAAAACGTACCGAGCCAGCCACTAGAGTTAATCATCGCCATGGAAAAGAAGGGTCGATTATCCACTGCTATTCAGTATTTGCACTACAGCGAAGACTTAATTCTCGCCCTAATGCTGATTGGTTTGATCACAGTCTCCAGCTTGCAAATTCTATTGCGCAACTTTTTTGACTACTCCTTCTTGTGGGCCGACCCTTTATCCCGTAACTTGGTACTTTGGCTGGGTCTATTCGGAGCCGCCACGGCCAGCCGTGGCAACAAACACATTACGATAGATCTAACAGGACACCTACTTCAAGGGAAGAAACTGCACCTTATAAGGCTCATCACTTCAATCTTCACCGTTATTGTTTGTGGCCTTGTCGCCTGGTATAGCACCCAATATGTCCTGCTCGAAGCCGAATCATCCGGCACCGCATTCCTTAATATTCCCTACTGGGTTTTACCCGTGATCATTCCTTTTTCGTTTGCCATCATTACCTTTCGTTACAGTTTGCAAACCTTTGTTCACGCGATGGGACTTTTCGGGCACAAAGCACCGTGATCGCTACTTTAATACCGCTGCTGGCCATTCTAGGCGCACCTTTATTCGCCATTATTGCTGCGGCTGCGATGACCGGTTTTTATTACGAAGAAATCGACCTGGCTATCATCGGCGTGGAAATATACCGCCTGGCTGAAATGCCACTGCTCAATGCGATTCCACTGTTCGCTTTTGCAGGTTATCTACTCGGCGAGAGTAACGCACCAAAACGCCTGGTCAATATCACCCAGGCGCTGCTGGGCTGGATGCCGGGTAATATCGCCGTGGTTGGATTTATCGCCTGTGCGTTATTCACGGCCTTTACCGGAGCCTCCGGCATCACCATCATCGCATTGGGTGCGTTGCTCTACCCCGCCTTACAAGAATCAGGTTATAGCAAAAACTTCAGCCTGGGGCTCATTACCTCTTCGGGTAGCCTGGGCTTATTATTTGCGCCTTCCGTCCCGTTGATTCTATACGGCGTCGTCGCCCAACAACTCGGGTTGCCTATTACGATGGAGATTCAGGATCTCTTCCTTGCAGGCATTTTTCCCGGCCTATTGATGCTCTTTATGCTTTCTATTTACGGCGTATGGGAATCACGCAAACTACCTCGAATAGAAACTCACAAAGAAAAGAAGGCCATACGCAAAGCACTTTGGGAGTCTAAATGGGAACTCCCTCTGCCCTTGGTTGTTCTTGGCGGGATCTATGGCGGATTGATTACCATCCCAGAAGCAGCAGCCGTCACCTCCTTCTATGTCCTCATCGTTGAAGTCCTCATTACGCGTGAAATCCCTTTGCGCCAACTCCCCCGCATCATGCGCGAAGCCATGGTTTTAGTGGGCGCGGTATTAATCATACTCGCGGTATCGCTAGCCTCCATGAATTATCTAATCGACGCGGAAGTACCCGAGAAAATATTTTCTTATATCCAGACCCATGTCGACAGCAAATGGAAATTTCTAATGCTGTTAAATGTGTTCTTACTGCTACTAGGCACCATGCTCGATATTTTTGCCGCCCTATTGATCATGGTACCGATTATATTACCCGTGGCACTCAACTACGGCGTCCACCCTGTCCATTTAGGCATTATCTTTCTTGCTAATATGCAGATCGGCTACTTCACACCCCCCGTTGGCATGAACCTGTTTATCGCAAGCTATCGATTCAATGAACCAGTACTGACGCTTTATCGCGCAACATTTCCCTTCTTTCTGATTCTATTATTGGCGGTATTGATCATCACCTACTGGCCTTCACTAAGCTTGTGGCTTATTGAATAGTTTATTTTTTACCACGAAGAACACAAAGTTCCCGAAGGAAAAACCCCAAAAGTTTTCATGCGCTTCGTGGTGATATTTAAGACGGTTAACTCATACCCATGATTTAAATATCTCAAGTTTTGAAGTTCAATCCTCCTCCCGAGCGATTTTTATTAGGCTGTTAGGTCTTTAGGCTATTAGCTGGTAGGGTGGCGCAAGCGTAGCGCGATCCACCAACGGAAGTTTGGATAAGTGTATGGCAAGATCTTTAGCCCTCACTCTACGGATTCTATCTAACAGCCTATAGGAAAAAAGGATCGATCCAATAAGCCTTTCATGTAATTTGAACCCCGACACTTAAGTTAAATATGAATTCACTTCCACTAGGCGAGCTAAGCTCACACGCATTCCTGCGCGATTATTGGCAAAAAAAACCGCTTCTAATTCGGCAAGCTCTGCCAATGCCGCAGCCCCCCATTTCAGCGGAAGAACTAGCCGGTTTGGCCTGCGAAGAAGGCGTTAACGCCCGCATTGTTCAGGAGCATCACAGCGAAGGACCATGGCGAGCACACTATGGCCCCTTCACCGAGAAGGATTTTAGCGTCCTTCCTGACACCCACTGGACCTTGCTGGTCAGCGATTGTGAGAAACACCTACCGCATTTGCGTTCATTGGTAGAGCCTTTTCGGTTTATTCCAGACTGGCGAATTGATGACTTAATGATTAGCTATGCAGCAGAATCCGGTAGCGTAGGACCGCACACGGATAATTACGATGTATTTTTATTGCAGCTTGAGGGTGTTCGAGAGTGGCGCATTAGCGACAAAGCGAACCCTGAAGATGTTATCGAAGGTCTGGAGCTAAAGATCCTAAAATCGTTTCAACCCGAACACACTTGGCAGCTTGAGCCCGGTGATATGCTCTACTTACCGCCACATGTTGCTCACCATGGTCTCGCTCATGGCGGCCCCTGCATGACCGCATCCATCGGTTTTAGAGCACCTTCCTGGCGCGATATGCTGCAAGCCTACGTGGAAGACCTGATCCTACAAACCCCCGAAGATGAGCGCTACCAAGATCCCGAGCTGCAACTTCAAAACCACCCCGCTGAAATCCCGACTGAAGTAGCAAGAAAATTTCATACTCTAATTCAGGATCGCCTAACCTCAGATGAGAATTACTTTACCAACTGGCTAGGCCGTTATTTTACTGAGCAAAAAGCTGATCTAATAACGGATGAAGGGTATACGTTACTTACAAAAGAAGCGTTCGAAAATAAACTACAAACGACCACACAAATATTTATCGATCAGTTTACACACCTTGCCTACAGCGCAGAAGAAACCCAGCTGTTATTCTTCATCGATGGACAATCCTACCCATTACCTCTTGAGCTAATAGAGGATATACAAGTCCTTTGTGATCATCGAGATATTCCAATCAGCCTCTTTTCGCATGGGCAAGATGCGAGCTTTACTCAGTTACTTTATCATCTCTATCAAGCGCAGCTTTTAAAACTCGCCAATGAATAAACTAGGCTGGATAGTACGCCAGGCCGACTGGAAGGAAGAGCCGCTAAGCATCAAATCAGTTCGAGAGATTGTTTTTATTCAAGAACAATCCGTCCCCGAAACACTGGAGTGGGATGCTCATGACAAGGCCGCAAAACATCTCTTGGCCCTTGACAAGAAAGGCGCACCGATAGGAACCGCAAGATTCCTATCATTTGGGGATCAGGGACAAATTGGCAGAATGGCCGTTTTAAAAGAACATCGAGGCAAAGGCATCGGCACCGCATTACTAAAAGAAGCACTTCGGCTTGCCAAAGAGGAAAAACTGTCGTCTGTGTTTCTAAATGCCCAGGTTCATGTTATCTCTTTCTACGGTTCATTGGGCTTTTCAACGGTTGGAAATGAATTCCTCGAGGCAGGCATCCCACACCAGAAGATGGTTAAACGTTTAGCCGTGTAGCTAAAGCGACTTTAGGACACCCGGTTAGGAACGGTAAATGAATAACTTTATCATTTGGCAAAGTCGTTTTCCTTCAGCTTGTACTATCTCAAGAGGAGCATAGTCGTCTACGTGACGATTGAGATCGTGCAAACTGGAGGAAAAGAACAAGTCAGATGGTAAAGTTATTTGTTTACCATTCCTTAGCAACCTAAACATAATAATGCGCTAGTCATTCTTCTACATTAAACGCCTACTCCACTCCATGCTCACGCGTAGACTGAAATTCAATCTCACTCCATTTCTCTTCAGCCATTTGCAGGTTAACGCGGGTCGGTGCGATATAGACAAGGTCTCCACCGTGATCCAAGGCCAGATTAACCGCTGCTTTTTCGCGAAATTTCGCCAATTCATTTTCATCCTCGCAAGCGACCCAACGCGCAGTATTTACATTGACATGTTCAAAAATACAGTCAACTTTATACTCCGTTTTAAGCCGGTGAGCGACAACATCAAATTGCAACACTCCAACCGCACCGAGGATTAAGTCATTATTATTCAGCGGTCGAAATAACTGCGTCGCACCTTCTTCACAAAGCTGCATCAAGCCCTTTAACAAGGCTTTCATTTTCAAGGGGTCACGTAGTTGGGCACGGCGAAACAGCTCGGGAGCAAAATTTGGGATGCCTGTGAATTGTAGCGTTTCACCTAGAGTAAAGGTGTCTCCAATACGGATGGTGCCGTGATTGTGCAGACCGATAATATCACCGGGATATGCGGCATCGATATGATCTCTGCTAGCGGCCATAAAGGTCAATGCGTCAGTGATTTTTACGTCCTTCCCCAAACGCACTTGAAACAATTTCATACCCTTTTCAAAGGTGCCTGAGCATATCCTTAAAAAGGCAATCCGGTCGCGATGCTGCGGATCCATATTTGCCTGGATCTTAAAAACAAAGCCGGTGAACTTCTCCTCATCGGCATTAACGGCACGTGTCGCGGTGGGTCGTGGTTGAGGCCCAGGGGCATATTCGACGAAATCCGCCAATAGTTCGTTAACGCCGAAATTATTGATCGCGGAACCAAAATAAACAGGGGATAATTCACCGGCAAGATAAGCCGCCTGATCAAACGCGTTGCTGGCACCCTGCACGAGTTCAATCTCATCACGTAATTCTGCAGCTTGATCACCCAGCAATTCATCAAGGCGTGGATTATCGATGCCTTTGATGACCTCGCCTTCTTGGATTTTGCCACCATGAGCAGGACTGTATAAATGCACTTGATCTTCACGGATATGGTAAACACCTTTGAGGCGCTTCCCCATACCGATCGGCCAGGTAATTGGCGCACATTTAATTTTTAGGACGGATTCAATTTCGTCAAGAAGATCAACCGCATCCTTACCTTCCCGATCGAGCTTGTTGACGAAAGTCATGATCGGCGTATCACGTAGTCGGCAAACTTCCATAAGTTTGATCGTACGTTCTTCAACACCTTTGGCCACGTCGATCACCATCAAGGCAGAATCCACTGCCGTGAGCGTGCGGTAGGTATCCTCAGAAAAATCTTCGTGCCCGGGCGTATCAAGTAGATTGACGATACGATCATTGTAGGGAAACTGCATGACCGACGAAGTTATCGAAATACCGCGCTGTTTCTCCATCTCCATCCAGTCCGACGTGGCATGCCGAGCGGCTTTACGCCCTTTTACTGTGCCTGCCAGCTGAATAGCACGCCCGAATAGCAGCAGTTTTTCGGTAATGGTGGTTTTACCCGCATCGGGGTGGGAGATGATAGCAAAGGTTCTTCTCCTCTTGATTTCATTGATATTATTTGATTCTGACATTCAATTATTTCCAATTTTGTACAAGTATTTGTACAAGTATTTGTACAAAATAATTAAGTCTACTTGTAATGTGTCGGCTTGGTGCGCGCGTGAATATCCAAAAAACATCTATTGTACAATTTTAGAATCACCTTATCTTCCTTCATCTGCAATTGGAATGGTTTTTAGATGCTTATTTATTGCCTCAATCATGTCACTTGTGAGATCCAAATTATTTTTTTCTTTACGCCACACGTCTTGGAAATGAGCAACTATTTTGTCTGCAGTATCAGGCACAAACTTTTCGGGCAACCGTGCTTTAGCGGCCATGTGCGATAACTCGCCCATACTAAACGCATCGAAGCGCTTAGTTTTACTCACCTTTTAGGCGGCTTTATCAAATGAAAAATTTACGCCAACTCACTCGCTTGACACGACGCTCTACGCTAGGGGTGGTTCTGACACACCGACTCCGATTCTACCCATGCCAATACCTGCTGGAATTGCATTCGTTCCAGCACGCCAAATAATCCATTGCGGGTAAGCCGGGCGCGACTGCTTTGCGGGGAGGCAACGCCACAGAGAAAACGAGCCAATGA
>JAUZSW010709900.1:0-12455 GCA_034780735.1 Hyalogyrina grasslei
TAATTTATGATTCTTACTTTTTAATACCTTTTCAAGGTCAATCTTATGTATAGAAACATCTTTTTTTTTTTGCAATTCCATTCCGATTATTTTAATTCCGAAAAATACATAAAAGTTTGAAACTTTAAGAAGCATTTATTAGTTGTTTTTTTTGCTGAATGTATTAAAATTGATTAATTTTCTATTTCAAAATATGCCATACATTATTTAGAATATATTATTAACAATATAACTCATAATTTTATTTCTGCAGTTTAAACTTAAAACACATGAAAAAACTATTTAAAATATTAATGTACAGCGTAATAACTGTACTATTAATAGTTATTATATTAACCGTAGTTGCAAAATTGGCCGAAAATAAAATTACAGATTTGGCTTTGGTTCGAATAAGTGAGACAATTGAAACACCTATGGAGATAGATAATGTTTCGTTTACTCTTATGAGACGATTTCCGTTGGCTACTATTGAATTTAATGGTATGTGGCTTGGTTCTCATACATACACAACAAAAAACGCTGATTCATCTGCTATACAGCCCGATACCCTTTTTAATATTTGGAAAATTTTTATTTCGGTGAAATCAAAACCATTGTTAGATGGAATTTTTGAAGTGATGAAGGTGGAAATTGAAGATGCTGATTTTAATTATTTTGTTGATGCTCAAGGGGTAAGCAACTTCGATTTTTTAATGGATACTATTGAAACTGAAGAAGTGATTGACACTACCCCTGCAACACCTTTAGATTTAATACTTAAAGATTTTACATTAAAAAATATAGAGCTTAATTACGTTGACAGTACAACTCTAACTATGGCTAAGGTGTTTATACCTAAAATAAAAATGAAAGGTAAAATTAAAAATGATAGATATGCAGGTTCTGTAAAAGGAGGCATACAACTTTCGGAGAGTAATTTTGGAGGAACTAATTTGTATTTAATGAACCAAACAGAAGTAATGTTTGATTTAGACTATGTTGACGATTCGGTAAGTGTTATTGATTTTACTATTAATACCGATGGCGCAAATTTAAATGTAACCGGAAATGCAATTATAAACGATATAACAACTACTGATTTTAAAATAAAATGTACCAAAATAAATATTGGAGAATTAATTAAATATGCACCAAAAAATATACTTAATGAGTATGGGCTTAAAAGTGCATCGGGTATTATAAGCTTAGATGCAACGGTAAAAGGAGAAGTATCTGATTCCATTTTGCCACAGGTACAATTAAATATTGCCATGATAAATGGAGCGGTGGTTACAACCGAATATCCTGAAATAAAAAATATCGCTTTTAGCGGAAAAATTACAAATGGCATTTTACGCAACAATCAAACCACAAGCATTATTTTTGATAATTTTCATGTTGAAACAGCGCAAAGCAAGTTTGATGTTGCTTTTTCGGTACTTGATATTGACCATCCAAAATATGATGTAAAAACCAATATGCACATAAACATAAACGATTTTAAAGGGTTTATTCCCAATTCAATGGTTCAGGACATTGATGGGCAGATAAAAGTTAATTTCTCCACAAGAGGGCAACTACCCGATTCTATTGATGATGATTTTACCGATTATATATTGGCACGTAGCAAGTGCAAAATAGATGTACGCAATTTTAATGTTGTAATGGACTCATCGCTCTCCATCGAATCATTTTCGGCACAATTTGCTTATCGTCCAAACAGGTTTAAGGTAAACAACTTTAACGTTTCAATTCCTACCTATCATGTAAATATTAAAAACACCTCTTTAGATGCAAAATTATTAGGCAAACTTACCAACACAAGTGCAATGCAGGTAAATTTAAAGCATTTTAATATTGAAACAGACAGTAGTGTTTTTGCAGGTTCGGCAACCGTAAAAAACTTTGATTATCCCGAATACACTTTTAATAGCAATATCAAACTTAATTTAAATGAGATTTATACCATGCTGCCCGATTCGATAGCCGATAAACTATCGGGCAAGATTACTGCAAAAATAACATCTTACGGTAAGGTAAATATTGACTCAATTGAACAGGAGCAAATTGATGAGATATTATTTAAGCAAAGCTCTTTTTCTCTTGGTTTCGATAATATATCTTATCATATGTTTGACTATTCTTCAATAAATATTGAAAATTTCTCGGGACAGGTAAATATGGCAGATGATACCATTAACATTAACAAAATGGGTGGAGTTGTTGCCGGCATTGAGTTTGGAATAGATTCAACCGAAATATGGAATGTGTATAAAACTGTTATGTTAGAGCAACGCGACAAATTCCTGATAGTGCAAACCAATTTAAAACTTGGAGATATTGATTATGCAGCAATAGAATCAATGTCGGCAACAGATACAACCGTAAACGATAGCACTTTACAAAAGAGTGTGGCAATAGATAATAATATTGAACAGGGCGACAAAACAGCTCAAAACCAAGTGAACGAAAATAATGCAGTAGCTACAGAAACAGAAATGGCAGATTCTGTGAGTGAGCAATCATCAGGTTTATTACCCGACTTTGAGGCACTTGGCATTCCACATTTTTTAATTCGCGGAAAACTAGAGGTTAACAACATTAAATATGAGAAAAACATAATTGACGATATATCTTTAAAATTCAGGTTTACCGATAGTTTATACGTAATTGACCAATTTAAACTAAAAACCTTTGGTGGCGATATTAACACATCAATAAAATTTGATGCACGCAAATGGGAAAAGCCTGTTTTTGATATTAAAAACACAATTGCTGGTTTAAATATTAGGCAATTATTAATGGATAATGATAATTTTGGCGATACTGCTTTAACATATGAAAAAGTTAGCGGAATACTTACGAGTGAGCTAAATGTAAGGGCTTTTATTATTGGCGATACTGTGCCTACAAACAAAATAAGGGTTAAAGGTAATATGAGTATTGCTGACGGTAGCATAATTGGTTATGAACCACTGGTTGAATTAGCTACAAGTATTGGTGGCTTAAAAGAACTCGATAGTTTAGTGTTTAATACGTTAAATACCAGCATTTTTATGTTTAAAAATAAAATATATATTCCAAAAACCGATATTGTAAGCTCTGCCCTTGATATTACAGCTTTTGCTATGCAAAGCATGCAAGATGATTATGAGTACCATTTAGTACTCCACCTTGGCGATGTTTTAAAAGGCAAATCGGATAAGCTTATGGCTAAACAAGCCAAACAAAACAAAAAAGATGGAGGAACAGTTGACAGAAGCGGCTTAAACTTAGTATCTATGAAAATAGGAGATAAAAAGAAAAATGGGTTCGATAACGAAAAGATGAAGAAAAAATTTAAAAATAAACTTAATATGCAGCAAGGTTTTTTGAATCTTCTGTTTAGCCCAATACTTATTAATTTTAGTACCGACCTTGATAGATCCAAAAGAAATAAAGAGATATTGAATAAATATGGAAATAATAAAAAAGAATAAGCTCTTTATTTTATTGTTGCTTATAATAGGTACTGTGTTAGGCACAATATTTTTTAATAAAAGAGGGCAGCTTAATAAAAATAAAATAACAGAAACTTTTACTGAATGCGATTTAGATATTGTTTATGGTTCAGATATGGCAACTCTTACGGTTTATGTATATTCAAGTTATAATTGTTTCTTTTGCAGGAAGTTTTTTAATGAAACATATCCACCATTTAAAGAAGAATATATTGACAAAAACAGAGTTAAGCTTGTTGTTAAACTATTAGAGCTATCAAAAGATGAGGCTATTATTAATTCATTAAAAACAGCTGTATGTATAAACAAATTTGGTAATTTTGAAATGCTTAATAAGCTTTTACTTGCCGACCCAATGGTAGTTTATACTAAAGAGTTTATTGAAGTAATGGAAGAATTTATTGAAAAAGATTCTTTTGTTGCAGAATGCATGATAAATGGAAGTGCCGAAAAATACATTTTAGGTAATGCATTAGAATTTAAAAGGATAGGACTGAAAGGCACGCCAACCTTTATTATAAATAATAAAATTTACAAAGGATGTAAAAACTACAACGAATTTAGAATAATAATTGAAAAAGAGTTGTCGAATTGTTTGTAATAGCTTTTTTTATTTTATAATTTGCAAAGTAACCTTGTTATTAGAATTATTTAATTATTCAAAAAAAACATAAAATATGAAAACAAGAAAAATTTTATTCCCAATTTTTATGGCTTTGGTCATTTCGTTTACATCTTGTGAGGAAACAGACGATGAATCATGTAATAGTGAAGATATGTCAGAAGATTTTGGATGTCCTGCTGATTTAGATGCTGTAGCTACATTTTGTACTGATGGTGTAAATAATTCATATTACACTTATGGTGGCGATAAATATGAATGTACTGGTATTGAAGCTTCAACATGTAATGCTGCAATTAATGCTATTGGAACTAAGCTTATTGAAGCAGGCTGTAGTGGCAAGAAGTCGGGAAGTATTAAGCTAACAGCAATGGCTAAGAATTTATTGCTTGAAGTAAGAGCCAAATCACTTTGTAACTAAAGCTAAAGAAATATCTAATAATAAAGCCTCTAAAATTTCAGAGGCTTTATTATATATTTCACATTCTTTATAACTTAGAAAATACCCTTTTTTGAATTTTTAAGTTGCTTTATTAATGCATCACCTCTAAGGTTTTTAGCTATTATTATTCCATCTCCATCAATTAAATAACTAGTAGGCACGCTTTTAATTTTATATAACTTTGAAGCTGCATTTTGCCAACCCTTTAAGTCGCTCACATGGTAAGGCCATACAAGCCCATCTTTTTCAACAGCTTTTACCCATTTATCCTTTTTATTATCTAACGACACACTAAAAACAGTAAAACCTTTACCGTTTTTAAATTCCTCATCTTTATATTTATTATATGCTTTAACAATATTGGGGTTTTCTCTTCGGCAGGGTCCGCACCATGATGCCCAAAAATCAATTAGCACCATTTGTCCCTTTAATGATGATAAACTTAATTCTTTATCATTTATGGAGTTTTGTATAATATTAGGAACTTTATCGCCAATTTTTAAATCTTGTCCAAAAGCGTTTGTCATTGCTATGGTTAGCAATAATAGTATTGTAAGTATGTTTTTCATTTGCTTGATAATATTAAGGTTATTAAAAATCTTGATAATAAAAGTTAAATTAATTCAAAAATAGTAAAAATATATAAATATCCTTTTGTAGTAGTATTTTAATACCATAGCATTCACATTCAAATGTTTAATCAAGAGAACAAAAACATAACGTGTTGGCATCAATAGGCTATGAATGTGAGTCATAATCCCGTATTAAAACAATTAATGAACAACCTCACTGCAAGCAGACGAGATGTCAATTTTGTATATAATATATTATTTCGCAGCAAGTTGTGGGAATAAAACTCACAATTATGGAATTAAAATTATTACAAATGTTAATAAATTGATAACATATATTATGTTTATAATTTAATAGAGTTGCTAAATTTGTACACTTAATTATTAAATAATAATAATATGAAGATTAAAGCATATTTTAAAGATGCCATAATACATATTCATCCTACATCTGAGAATATTATAATTTCGGGTAGCGAAACACTTGATTATGAACATAAAACATTTATAATTATTAAAGATGAATTGAATGATAAAGAATTATATAATCTTCAAATAAACTGTGAATATTGTAGTGCCCTTTTTAGAGATATTGCAATTTTGGGAGACAATGTGGCTATTGCTTTTGAAAATAAGTGCTATTTTTTTAATATAACAACAAAAAAAATATTTCAGCATAAACTTAATTCATATTTTGATAGCTTTTTTAAAACAGAGAGCAATCTTTTTATATGTTCGTCTTCGTATATAAATTGCTTTGATAAACAGGGTAATTTTAAGTGGCGGTCAGACAAGTTAGGTTTAAATAAAGTGAAAATTTCAGAAGTTAAAGATGATATTATTAGAGGTACAGGTAGCTGGGATGCCCCCGAAGGGTGGAAGAATTTTGAAATATTTTTATTGAATGGTGAAAGTATTGACAAAAAACAGAAAAACAAACAAGGCAAATTTAAAGGATTACTTAAAAACCTGAAAAGAAAGAACTTAGCAGGCTAAATAGTTTTATAAATTTTAATCTGTTCCGATATTATTGTTATGCAATAATGTTATAATGCTGATAAAACAACGTAATTACTGCCCGCCCATGCCATCAGACGGACAAAAACAGCAATACTAAAAAAATGCAAAATAACAACTCAATTACTTATTTACAATGTATCTTTCTTTTTGCGATATATTATAAACTCTTTTGCAAATATTCCTAAAGCAAGTATAATTAAAATAAGTGAGCTTGCTATTGATACTTTTTCACCCCTATAATAAACCTTAGGTTTAAATGTAAATTCAATAATATTTTCACCGGCAGGTACTCGCATAGCCCTTAAAACATAATTGGCTCTAAAATAACTTGCCTCATTACCATTTATTGTAGCACTCCACCCTTTAGGATAATAAATTTCAGAAAAAACAGCTAATCCCTCAACAGATGTTTTAGTCTTGTACTTTAAATAATTTGGCTGATATTCAATAAGTTCAATATTTGCAACAGAATCTGCTTCCAGAGTTAAATCTGTTAATTCCTCTGCAAATATTTTATCAACAATAGCTGTTTGTGCCGGATTAAAATTAGTTATTGCATCAATTTCATCATCGGCATTTTCAACCATATTATAATTTTTTACAAACCATGCGTTACCCAAGGCATTTGCATTTAGTATTGGTTGTGCTTTTGGGTTATGTATAATATATTTTGTATTTAACATATTTAAAACATCCAACCCTGCAAAAAGATTATCAATATCACTTTGGGTTTTTATGCTTCCAAAACCTCTTTGCATTTGCTGCATATCCGGTAAAATACCTCTTTCAATTAATTCCTGATAACGCTGTAATTTGGCACCATGATAACCACCCAACGATTTATGATAGTATGATGTTGTGCCATCTGAAAAGGGATTAACCGTAAGGTTTAATACACGATAATTAATATTTGTGTCTTTTAAAATTGCCTTGTCTGCTTGTGTCATAGCAATTGTAACTTCGGCTTTGCGTTTGTTTTCAAAATCATCGTTGTTAAGGTATTTTTTATTAACAGTCCACATATCTGCCAAAATAAGTATGCTCCAAACAGCTAATGCATATTGTGCTTTTAGTTTTTTATACCAAAAAGCAAAAAGAGTAATTGCTGCAAGCGATACAAATATAAATGACCTAAAGGCATCTGCTCTTAATACCATTTTACGGTCGGCCATAAAGGCTTCAACAATTTCAGGCGAACCTATTCTTGCATCAGTTGCACTTGAAAAATCGCCGGCAATACCGGGAAACAGAGCAAAAATAAGTGCAAGACCACCGGTAATAGCAAATGAGTACTTTAATGCGTTTATAAATTGTTTATCGGTTAATTTGCGTTTAACAACTTCTTTAATAGCCATTACACCAAGCAAAGCCATTGCAAACTGTTCAATTACAATAATATTCTTTACATCTCTAAACTTATTATAACCCGGAAAATAATCAAGCATAAAGTTGCTAAGTGCCGGGAAATATTTGCCAAGAGATAATAAAAAAGCTATTAAAACCGTAGCTGCAAGCCACCATTTATCGCGACCTTTAAGCACAAAAAGACCTAACACAAACAAAAAAACTAATACTGCCCCAAAATAAAATGGCGCTCCTACAATAGGCTGGCTGCCCCAATACAGGGGAAGTGCCTGTGATATTTTACGAGCGTAGTTACGGTCTTGTTTACTAAGCAGTTTGTATACGTGTGATTTTTCGCCCACAGGCTCGGCATTGCCTCCACCTTTAAAGCGCGGTATAAATGCCGATACTGCTTCGGCTACATCATAGCTGTAACTTAATATGTACTCTTTATCTAAACCCGAGGTTTGTTGACCTGTTTTATCTGTTAATTCTGATTTGCTTCGGGTTGAGTATTTACCGTATTCCATTGTGGATGATAAGCGAGAATAATTTGTTCCTATTGCAAGTACAACAGCAGCAATTAAAATAGCAGTAGTTTTAGCAAAATGAATAATTGTTTTTTCTTTTATGGAATAAATAAAATATGTAATACCTAGTATAAGTATCATAATTCCTGTATAGTATGTCATTTGAAGATGATTAGCATTTATCATCCACGAAAGTGAGAATGCGGTAATAATTGCTCCTTGTACCATTTTTTTATTATAAGCAAACAGAACACCAGCAACAGTACTTGCCATAAAAGTTATTGTAAATGCCTTTGACATGTGCCCTGTGTCAATCCATATAAAAAATGCCGAATTAAACCCATAGGCAATTGCTCCAACAAAGCTTACCCATTTGTTGCAGCCAAGTGTTAGTAACAAAAAGTAAAATAGTATTAAGCTTAAAAAAAGATAAGATGCCGGACGAGGTATCTTTTTTATAGGTTTAAGTATTTTGGCAATTATATTTCCCTTATATACTGTAGAAACTAAAAAACTTGGCGCACCACTAAAATATCTGTTTGTCCATAAAGCCTCCTTACCATGTTCTTGACGATAGTCTACAAGTTCTTTAGACATACCTTTAAACATTGTAATATCTTGGGATTTAATAACTTTCCCTTCTAATAACGGAGTAAAATAGGCAAAGGATATTATTAGAAATAGAATAATTGAAATGATGTATGGTGTTGTCTTTTTCATTACCGTATTTTATTTAATTAGTAACTATATTTTTTTAGAGTTGATAAAATTATTAATTAATATTAGATTACATATTGAAAATGGTTTATAATTCAGTTTTAATCAATATTTTTTCTTAATATTGTCAGCCTTATTAAAAGTTTGCTGATTTGTAGCTACTACTAAACAGCCACTTACAATAAAATACAAAAACATTTTTTTTGATTAAAATTTTAAGTGACTAAATATTTACATAACATAACTACTTCAGCTATTAATTCCTAATATATTATAAAAGCAAAATACACAAAATATTGTAATTAAGATACTATCAAGCATATGAGAATATTAATGGTGTTAGACCACAATTTTCCACCCGACCATAGAGTTGAACGTGAAATTGAAGCATTACAAAATAATAATCATGAAATTGTATTGGCCTGTTACAGTTATAAGGAAAACAGATCGGCATTTGAAGAGCTAAATGGAGTTAGTATTTATAGAAAAAAAATTTCTAAGCTTATTTATAAATCTAGCGTTGCATTTTTAAAATTTCCTGTTTACTACAATTTTTGGAAAAGATTTATTGATGGTATTTTTAATAATGAGCAAATTGATGTTGTACATATTCATGATTTACCATTAGCCAAGCTGGGAGTTTATTTAAAAAAGAGATATGGTGCAAAACTTGTTGTTGATTTACATGAAAATTTGCCGGCATCTGTTGAAATGGCAATACATACAAATACTTTTTTAGGTAGAATATTATCCTCTACAAAACAGTGGCATCACTACGAAAAAACCGTTCTTAAAAAAGCAGATGCAGTTATTACTGTAGTTGAAGAGATGAGGAGTAGAATAATGGGCTTAGATATTGATCCAAATAAGATTTATGTTGTGTCAAACACAATCAATCCAAAAGATTTTCCTTTATTTAACTACAAACCAAATTCTGAAAAAATTACTATGTTTTATGCAGGAGGCATAAATATACATAGGGGATTACAGATTGTTATAAAAGCTTTAAAACTAATTATTGAAAAACAATCGAATGTGGTACTTAACATTGTAGGTAAAGGTAGTTATCAACCAATTCTCAAAAAATTAGTTTCAGATTTAAACTTAAGTAACCATGTTAATTTTTTAGGATGGAAAAGCCTTGAAGAGATTTCACAGCTATTGGCAAAATCAAATATAGCACTGATACCACATTTAAAATCAGTACAAACAGATTGTTCATCACCTAATAAAATTTATCAATACATTTATGCAAAAAAACCTATTTTAACAAGCAACTGCAACTCTTTGGTTAGAATTGTTAATGAAACCAAGAGTGGTATTTCATATATTTATAACTCCCCAGAAGATTTTAAAAGGGCTTTTATTGACATTACCGAGGGTAATGATGATATTGATTTGGAATTTGGTGCTGAGTTAATTACACAGAAGTATAACTGGAGTGTTGATGCTAAAAAATTAATCAATCTTTATAATTCAATTCGTGAAAATTTTTAATGTAGGTCTATTATTATTTAAGCATTTGCAACAAGTTAAATAAAAAAATACGTTATTTATTAAGTACTTTTTATAAAGTACCATTAAAGTTATTATGGTAACATGAATCATTTAGTTGTATTTACCGGAGGTTACCCCTACGGTAATGGAGAAACATTTATTGAATCGGAAATAGATTATTTGGCAAATGCATTTAATAATGTAACTATTATTAGTGTAACTAATAAAAAGAGTTAATCTTTGAGAGAAACTTATTTTCTGGTTAATTCCTGATTTAAGAACGGATTTATTGGAATACAAAGGCTTTTCTTGCTATTTTAAAAAAGTTTTGAATGCTAGTGTCTTTAATTATATTACTTTTGTTCAAAATGACTATTAAGAAATGTGCGGAATAACAGGTATCTTCTCAAACAAACCAATAAATAAACTTAATGACCGTATAGACAGAATGAATAAATCCATAGCCTACCGGGGGCCAGACTCTGAGGGTATATATATTGAAAATAAACATTTAGCCCTGGGGCATAGAAGACTTTCCATTATTGATACTAGCAAGAATGCAGATCAGCCAATGAGTCTATTGAACAAAAAATGGCATATTGTATTTAATGGTGAAATCTATAATTTTCAGGAAATAAAGAAAGAGTTAAACTATCGTTTTATTACAGAATCAGATACAGAAGTTATTCTTGCATCTGTTGAGGAAAAAGGAGTTAACTGGTTTATTGAAAAAGCAAATGGAATGTTTGCTATTGGGTTATACAATAGTGATAAAAAAGAATTATATATTATTAGAGATAGACTTGGCATTAAACCACTATTCTATTATTACGATGGTGAGAAGATTATTTACTCCTCTGAGATAAAAGCATTGCTGACTAGCGGACTAATAAAAGCAGAATTTAATGAATTAGCAATTGATGAATACCTAGGTAACAGATATATTCGGACCCCATATACCTTTTTTAAAAATATATACCAAGTTACTCCTGGCTCTTATCTTAAAATTGATAAAGCACTATCCAAAAAAGAAATTAAATACTGGGATTTGCCAAAAACTTTTAATCTAGACACCCAATATAATGAAGACAACATTGCAGACCGTTTAGATAAAGAATTAACAAAGGCTATAAAATATAGATTAATCTCAGATGTACCTTTAGGGACTTATCTTAGTGGTGGTGTTGACTCAAGTTTTATTACAGAGATTACAGCAAATATAAAAAAAGGGAAAATAAATACTTATACAATTGGGTTTGCTGAATTAAATGAATTCAAATACTCAAAAATAATAGCTGACAAATATAATACTAATCACCATGAGATATTACTTGAAAAAGATGACTATATCAACAATTGGGAAAAACTCATTAAGTTTAAAGATGCTCCCCTTGGAGTACCAAATGAAATACGTTTGGCAATAATGTCAAGCAAACTTAGAGAAAAAATTACAGTAGTATTGTCTGGTGAAGGTGCTGATGAATTATTGGGTGGATATGGTAGGATATTTAGATCCCCATTCGACTTTACTAATTCCTCTCAAACCCTTGATTTTTACGACTATTTTATTAATAAATATGAATATGTACCTCGAAAACTGCGTGATGAATTATTAAATATTCCTATTAATTACAGACACGAGTTTGATAAAAAAATAAAGAAGAGTTTTAAAAACAAACCTAATGAAGAAAATGTATTCAGATTTTTCCACTCATACCACGTAAAAGGTCTTTTACAAAGAGTTGATATGACGACGATGCAAGCTTCGGTTGAGGCAAGAGTCCCATTTTTAGATCATAATCTTATAGAGTTTTCATATAATAAAATACCATATGAACTAAAACTAAAATGGAATAGTGAAAAAGACAAGCAGAATGCAACAAATTATAGTTCTGATTACTATAGTGAAAAACTAGATGTACCTAAGTATCTATTACGTAAAATATCCGAAAAATACTTACCTAAGGAGATAATTGAAAGAAAAAAGGTTGGCTTCCCTGTTCCATTGACTGAATGGTTTTCAAAATCTGAACACATCAAAATTATTGAGAGTTTAAGAAACAGTGGGCTTAACTTTAAAATTACTGAAACAAAAACCAAGAGTAATTTACTTGAAGCCAAAAGTTTTGTGGTCAGCGGAATATTTGAGAACCATAGCCGCGATGAACTAAAAAAGCTAATTGAAGAAAATGGTGGTAAGAATATTTCTTCAATTTCATCTAAAACAAATTA
>JAUZSW010711011.1:0-12339 GCA_034780735.1 Hyalogyrina grasslei
GGCTTATGGTAAGCAAGAATGCGCGGACGAAAACCCGCCATACGCCCCAAGGAAAGCAGCTTTCCCCGTAGCTGAATCTTATCCTCGATGGAGGCTTTATCACCTAAACGAGCCTGCGTGCCATTAAGGACGATATGCCCCTGCTCAATCCAACGCTCAATCTCTCGTCGAGAGCCATACCCCGCACGGGCAAGCAGTTTTTGTATTCGCTCTGAGCTCATTTATAAATTCGGGTTAAAAAGAAAAATGGCCGACAATGTCGGCCATTTTTGCTGGATTATTAGAAATAACTAGGGTCAACCGTCGGTATACGCCTTCTCAATACTTTCGCGACGCTGTTTCGCCTCAATGGATAAGGTCGCCGTAGGCCTAACGATCAAACGCTCTAGGCCAATTTCCTCACCACTTTCCTCACAATAGCCATAAGTGCCATCGGTTATTCGTAGCAGCGCCTCATCAATTTTTTGGATTAATTTACCCTCGCGCTCACGTATACGCAGCTCCAACCAGCGCCCTTCTTCCAGGCTTGCGCGGTCGTTTTCGTCAGCCTCACGCTCCTGGTTCTGCAAATTGTCGCTGGTTGCTTTCAAACTATTAACCAACTCATCTTTCTGAGTTTGCATTAAGTCCCTATAGAACTCTAGCTGCTCATCATTCATGTATTTTGATTTGGCCTGCTTGAGCAATGCCTTTTCAGTCAACATGTCTCGAACTCCCTAGTAAAGTGATACCAAACAGTCGCTATAGATCCCCACCACAGCGTCGTAGATATCAGTGTGTAAAAATCAGCCCCAAACAAAAGGGAAGCCCCGTATTCTAACTGCAATCGCTTCAGTTTGCGACTGATAGCCTTGCCCAATGTGAACTCCGTCCGAAACCGACAGGAATTTCAAAGTCGATCGAAAGACAGAAATCATCAGAAATAAACTCATTTCATCAAATTGGAATATACTCAACCACTTTGTCATACGGTATTCCTCGCCTTGCCCAACCCCCGACAACCACCTCGCCCCCTGCTCCACGACACCGGCCGCGCCCTGGCAAAGTTCAATATGATCCGGGATGGAGACCGCATACTCCTAGGACTCTCTGGAGGCAAAGACTCACTGACTCTGCTTCATTTACTGCTACATTTCCAACGCCACGCGCCAATCAAATTTAGTCTAGGTGCCGTCACAATAGACCCTCAAGCAGACCGTTTCTCACCCGCCAGTCTAAAGCCTTATATGGGACAATTGGGTATCGATTACTTTTATGTCGAAGAACCCATCGTGAATCTAGCAGAATCACATATGGATAATAATTCCTATTGCGCCTTTTGCGCCCGCATGAAACGTGGACTGATGTATCGGACCTGCCGAGAGAACAACTATAATGTGCTCGCATTGGCGCAACACCTTGATGATCTAGCCGAAAGTTTCTTGATGTCGGCTTTTCATGGTGGTCAACTGCAAACCATGAAAGCCCACTATCTGACGGATAGCCATGATTTGCGTGTCATTCGACCGCTAGTCTACGTACGTGAACACCAAACCCGCCAGTTTGCCGATTTGGCCGGCCTACCGGTGATTGAAGAAAACTGTCCCTCCTGCTTCGAGCAACCCACCCAGCGAGAACATATGAAACAATTGCTCAGTAAAGAGGAAAAACTTAATCCGCAGCTCTTTAGTACTCTCAAGACCACGCTGCTACCATTAATGAGCACAGGCATGCCGCAATAGAATGAAAGCCATCCGCGAAAAGCTTGCCCTACTACTACTCCACCTATTCAGTCGGACCCCACTGCGGCTAAACCAAGCGCTGGGTCGTGGGCTTGGCCGACTGGGCTGGCACCTCGATAAACGTCACCCACGCATCGCGCAGATCAATCTCAAGCTTTGCTTTCCCGCTCGTGACTCGAAATGGGTCAGGGAAACTGCGAAAGGCAGCGTCATAGAAATGCTCACTGCATTGATCGAGGCACCTCGCTTATGGAGTCTGTCCAAAAAAGAGCTAAATGAGCGCCTCGAAAACCCAGCGATTCTCGAAGAAATTCTCGCCCGTTACCATCAAGGAAATGGACTGGTGATTGCTGCGCCCCATCTTGGCAGTTGGGAATACATCGGCTTACTGTTTGCGGCACATACTCAAATGACCAACCTGTATCGGCCACCACGGATGGCAGGCCTTAACGACTTCATTAAGCAAGGCCGCAAAAACTCAGGCGCTCAACTTGTTCCTACTGACGGCTCCGGCATTCGTGCGCTCAGCAAGGCGCTTTCAAAAGGCGAGTGCACCGGCATTCTCCCCGACCAAGAACCCGATCAGGGAAGCGGTGAATACGCAGATTTTTTCGGCCAGCCCGCCTACACCATGTACCTACTTCCTCGACTGGTGCGCAAACGCAAAACACCGGTGGCATTTATTTATGCCGAACGATTGGATAAAGGTCATTTTCGCTTGCATTACGAATGGGCTGATGCCGATATTTATAGCACTGACGCCAAAACAGCCTGTAGAAACATAAACAGGCATATCGAACACCTGGTGCTGCAAAACCCAGAGCAATACAATTGGACCTACAAACGATTCCGCACCCAGGCTGATGGAACTCAATTCTATCGCTAGCGCGTGATACTCTGCAGAATTTAAACCCTATGAGATGCCTATGACCCCCGGAGAAATTAAGAACATCATTGAAGCCAGCTTGGCCGACAGCAAAGCCACCGTCACTGGAGATGAAGGTAAGTTTGAGGCCACCGTTATCAGTAACGCTTTCGACGGGCTTTCCATGGTCAAACAACATCAAATCGTCTACAAACTTCTGAATGAACACATCGCCTCCGGCGCTATTCACGCATTGACAATTAAGGCTCAAACGCCTTGATGCCGATCTTCGCACCTTAAAAAGCTGAACCTTTAGGGAGGATATTTCAGAGACACACTTAATGGCCTCATCCAAATTTCGGATGAGGCCATTTTTTATTCGCGCGACCTTTCAGGATAGCTAGAAAACTCGCTTTTTTGATCACGCCACGCTGATAAGGCCAACTTACCCGACAATTTGACTTGGGCGCACTGGTACTCGTCAACTATGTATTGATGGAGTACTAGAATGGCGCTGGTGGTGCGAGCTCACCTGATGGCTCGGTACCCTCTCCTGCCGATTCAGGTGCATTAATCGGTGGCAGCTTAAGCGGTGGTGGCCCACCCAAATTTCCAGGATAACGCTCTTCTGGCGGAACATAATAGGCCTCGGCATTCTCGATGGGGTATGAATCGGGGACCTCTTTCAACAAATCGCGCGTCGTTGTCTCAGATTGCTCTGCTTCTGAAGGAGGCTTTTGCTCGCCTATTTGATCAGCATTTTCCGCCTGACCCGCATCTCCTCCCGGCGGAACGATAAAAGGATTGACAACACCTGCAGATCCATTAGCTGGGGCGTTTGATGCCCCCTTGCCCTTAGATTGCTCTTTACTCGCAGAGGGTGATAAAGGCGGTTCGATACCTTCCGCGCGCTCCTCAGTTCGCTCCGGCGAAGGCGTCACTTCCACTGCCTGGGGCTTTTCTTGCGTAGCTGCTCCATTAGACCATTGATAAGCGAAAAACCCTGCCACTAAAAGTAAGCATATGCCTACTAGCCACTTCAAAACGTGCATGTTTTGTAACCTCCAATTTTAATTATTCATTACATCGGTGTTTATTGACTACCCTAGAACCGCCTATATCTACTCCCTAATATTATCACAAGCGCTTTGCAACCAAGGAAGCCAATCGAATACCTTGACGATCGCCAATATTATATACGACCCACCCAACAATTAACGAAACTAAAAGCGAAAACAGCGAGGTTAAAAGGACTGACACAAAACGATCGAGATGACTGGAGAGATAGAGATAAAGGGAACAAGAAAAACTGCAAATAACAAGCAGATGAGATAGGTACAAGCCAAAGGATATCTTCCCGAGGAAAACAAATGCACGCGAAGAAAATATTTTTTCCCACGGACTGGACAATAGACACAAAATCAAGATCGTAGAAGCGAGAATCAAATGAAAGATTCCTTTGTAATTGGGGAGCCCAATTAGCACAAGCATCAATACAGCGAATATAATCGCCATCGCCGGATGACTTAGTATTTTCCTAAACAATTTGACAACACTCGCATGTGAACCTGGGCGAATATAAATATCACAGACCAACATACCCGCAACAAAGGCATTGACCCAATTCAGACGAAGCAAAGCCAGTGCTATGCCAACTAAAAGATACCAGAGCCATCTACGCGGCCTATTACCGAAAAGCGCAAGGCATACGAATAAAAAGAGTGAACCGATAAACTCCTTTTCAATTGTCCAAAGCACCGTGTTGTAGGTCGTATCACGATCGAACGAGACGAAGCTATCCCACAAGGCAGATTTAATAGCCATAAAAAAATCGGCATCGAACGCATAAAAGCTAGAAATCCAAGCGGCATAGTCTCCCTCATACATTACGGCTAGAGTATTATTGTTCATCAAGCCACTAAGCAACAAAAAATAAGCCAGCATCACAGACACCAATACAGGTACAGCGAGCCTGAAATAACGTTTCAAGGAGGCCACCAATAAATACTGCCGTGCGAGTTTAGGCCTATCCTGAACCCAAGTGAAATACTTAAACGAAAGGACAAAGCTGGACATGACCCAAAAAGTCCAGACGGCGAAGTTGCCATCATATAGAGATTCGGCGACAGCCCGAGATGCGCGTGCCAAAGGATAGGGTAAAAACTGAAAAAACTGCTCTAGCTTCTGCTCAGAATCCATAAAGAAAAAAAATCTTAGATGAGTAAAGACTACGACGAGCGCCGCAAGACCTCTTAACCCCTCAAGGCTTTTCAGTTTACTAATATTAGGTGGCATATCCCTCAGGTAGGTCAGCCAAGACGGTATTCCTTTAATTATTCTGCTTAGTTAAGAGGAAGCTCTGATTCGTTCTTGGATTCAGAGCTTCCTATCAGGACAGTATAGCTATTCCACGCATACTAAGGCATATGTGGAATCAAAATAATTTCGGGTAAGAGCTATTTTTCCTCGCTACCGATACTGCCAAGTTCGAATTTAAACCGGAACTTAGGTGACCGCCCATCAGCACCCGCGAGTGTCGCCATCCAAAATCCTTCCCAAGGATTCAAATTGCCACCATCGACCGTTATGTGCTCATAACTCTTCGTCCCAGCGTCATAGCGAAAAAGCTCGTTGTGAGCGATGGGCTCAGCGATTGAGGATGCTTTCTCTAAATCACAGCCTCCCGGCACAAAAGGACCGCAAGCATGTACGTTACCCCCAAGAGGGTTAGCACTTATCAATATATTCTCCACCGAATACGTAAAATCCTTACCGCCAACTGTTTTATCAAAAGGCGTTCCAACCATATTCCATCGATGTGTATCTGAAGCCGTCGCCAAGCCTACGTCGAAGCATAAAACTCCACTCGCAGAAATGCAGTTGACCGACTCATCCATTACCCTGTCCATAGAACCTTCCGGCATATCCAGCTCCACTGAACTACCAGGTTCACCGGTTACTTGTATAATCCAGTAAGCTCTTCCGCGCCTAAGTTCGCGGTATGGCTTATCTAATACTACATAATCGTTTATAGAGGGATCATAGGAATAAACTTTCCAATCTGTACCAAAAACCCCAGGGATGTCATCACCAAAAACCCCGCTCTCACCATCATCCCCCGCAACGCCCGTATTTTCGGGCGGGGTACACGGTAAGCTTATTTGCACCCATTCGTTGTGTTTTAATGTGAATGTACCTGCATCACACGGCTCCGCAGCCCAAAGATTCTGGCTAAGTAGCAGTGTTATTAGAAGTAAAAAAAGTCGTTTGGATTCCATAATTATTCTTCCCTAATAATTGGTATTTGATAAAGCTAAGAGAGCTTGTCGCTCAGGCAGGATAGCTTTGCTTGCTGGATTTAATCAGTGCTTTTTCCCTAGAATCACCTCCTTGTACATCCGGTATCAAACGATAACGACAATATACATCACGTTGCTTCTGCGAACAAATTTACAGCTATGTATCGCCTGTTCCTGGCTCAATTTAGGTTTACCAAGAGGCCGATCTGAACTTAGTTTAAAAACGAAGCATCACCACAAATCCGTTTTGTGCTCACAAAATCAGGGCGCTGGAATTAATAACTTTGGCTCCAAACCCGAAGCTTGATTCAGCGTAGCAACCCATAAACCATACCAGGGCTTGATCACATCAGCCCTCTCCAGCGTCTCATAGCTCGCGCCGTTAAAATACCAAAATTGATCGTGGACAATATTCGCTAATTTTGCCTCATCCAACGTACAGCCAGAAACAGAAGCACAGGAGACCGAGCCCGTTCTGGTGACTACACGCCATTGATCCGATGTGGTCTCCGATTCAAAAACATGGGCCAACAAATTCCAGCCGGTCTTGCCTTCCTGTGTATTCAATGGAATCTCGAAGCAACCTTTAGCACTTGTACATTGAGGTGATGTGTTCACTGGCGTCACTGAACTACCTGATGGCAAGGTAAGCGTAACGTCCACTCCACTTTTTTGAATAATCCAATACCCCACCCCTTGCTGTAACGGCAAGCCAGTTAGGCCAGGATTAACATACTTGCGACTGGCAGAATCGTAAAAGTACACGGCCCATTCAGTGTTATAGATAAGACCGACTAGATCATCCCCAAACACGTCAGCCACTGTATTCTCCCCATTGGCTAAGGCACGCGGCAATCCAATCAGATGCCATTTATTATTGGGCAATGGATAAGAAACAACTTCTCCTCCCTCATCACAACCATCCCACCAACATGGATTATCGGTAATGAACTGCTGCACGGCAGTGTATTTAGGCGAGCTGGCCTGGTTTTGATATTCCTTAAGACCCCAGCTACCCCACTTGGAATACGGCCCCACGGCCTCAAATACGGCAAACAATTTCCCGCCAGTTTGGCGCCAATCATTCAGATACTGCGTATAAACACCGCTCATCTTCGCATTCCGATTTGCGTTGCCAAATAGCTCAGTGATGGTGCTGTTATTTTCCACACCGTTAACACCTACTAAATGCTGACCACCTTCATAAGCCAGCAGGTCCACGCCATATTTCTGTGCAATCGCAGCCTGCTCGCTCATCCATCCACGCGCCTGATTAAGCGCTCCGCCAGCAGCAGCCTCAGCAATGATCTGACCTTTAGCCGGGAGTTCCGCCATGGCCGAATTCACCGCAGCAACAGGGATTTCGTTCTGACTCGGACGATCTTCCAGCGACTCCCCAAGATAGCGAGCGGGTGAAGCAGGGATACCCAAGGTCTCCGCGGCACCACTGAGTTGATTACCCTGTAGGATTTCAGAAAACAATGCGTTCAAATCCCAGCCTTGTACGGTGCTTTGGTAATTAGGGTCGCCAATATATCCTCCAAAGTAGGGAGCGATAGCGACCGCATCAACTTGAGAAGCGCAAGTCTGGCCCGCATTTCCCGAATTGCGGCTGTCATCTTTCCACAAAGGACATTTGAGAATAAGATTTTCAGTCACCCACGAACCCGCTGCGTGCCCACCCAGGACACACTCTACGCGCCCCGAATCCCCGCCCCACTCTGCCTTCCAAAGCTTGCAGATTTCTGTCGTTCGCTTGGCAAACCAGTTCATTTGTTTGTCATAATTCGTCCCACCAGCCGGCCAAAATTGTTTTCCTTTCGCCTGCAGCCAATTGGCTCCCAGTGAAAATGGCCACGCAAAATTCCACGCTTCATTGCCGAATTCCAAGTAAACTTTTTGGCCTTTATTTAAGTTCTGTTTGACCAGACGGGCGAACTGTTGAACATAATTATCGGTCGCGGTAAAAGGCAAGGTAAACCAGCCGTCCGCTCCCAGTACATTGAGTAACTCAACCATCGCCTCAACCGGCACGCCTTTCTTGGGGAAATCACTCCCCACATTGACCGGAATACTATCGGACCATACGCTGTACGAAAGCATTCTGCGGCCTGACCAAAGGGTCTGTTGATTTACATTTACCGGATCAGCCGTCGTTTCATTGGCCACCTGATAATTCATGAAACGAATCGCTTTGTAGTGCTTTAGGTCATCGAGATAATCCGGATGAAAGGTGATCTGATCCTTGAGTTCGACAAAACTCTGATACTGCCCCGGACAAGCAGCTTCCGAAGCTTGATAGCTAAATACATCCTCATTACAGATCCCTCCAGGCCATATCACCCGAATATTGCGCAGATGGTCATTGCTATTTGTTTCAGTAATGGAGATCAACGCAAGCAACCCATCACCCTGTGCTTGAATATCCACAAGATCGCAACCCGGACCACAGGACCCTGCGTAGCTGGCCGCGTGCTCGTATTCCAATGTACCCTCGCCATCATAGATAACGTGAAACTGCCCACCCGGCGGCATCGTGTGAACACCCCATGAACCGTAATCGCCACCAAAAAGAACATAGCTGATTTCAGTAAATCGACCCCCACTTAAAGAGCGCGGCCAACCATTGGAATCCCAATCAACCTTATGATGCTCCTTGGTATTCCAACAATCCTCTCCGGTGCATTGCGTAATAACCTCGGCGCGTTTCATTTCATCAATCAACGGCCAATCGGTATTCCAACGCACCATACCCGCTACATTAATCGCTAACGGTGATTTTTGGTTGAGCGTACTTGCACGTGCATCTTGAGAGAACCACAACCCGATCATCAATGCACAAACAGTAAGAGTGGAGGATTTAGAAACAAACTTCGTAAACATAAGCGCCCTTATAAATAAATTTATTATTCAGAGATTTGCATCTCATATATTCCCTACGCATTTGAGAACATGTTGCTTAGAAGTATGCGGGATTTAATGAACAGCTATGTGCCGAAGCAGAAGATTAACCATCTATCTTAGGACAGCTGTATTAATTTAGGGTGAGATAGATTGGGATTGAGAATTATCAAGAACAAGGTGCCATGTAACGGCAATAGCAATTCTATTCCCGTTATTTAAGCAAAACACCGCTACTAGAAACCCTAAGCCCAAAATACTCATCCATGAAATAAGAAAGGTGCTCTAAAACTGTTCAACACTGCGCCAAAAGACACTCCGCTACCAAAAAATCACTTTCAAACACGAAAGGAAAGTATAAACCCTTGAGAAAAAAAATATTTGGAGCGCTCACAAAAAAAGCATGCAACCTATCATAAAAAAACTCCCTTTCGTCAGATAATGACGCCCGTGGGTCAGGGGGTATATCAATCAAACGTTACATCGTGATATCGTTAGGCCTTCAACTACTTTGCGGGGTAAACGCTATAATGTCTGAAAACAAAGATACGCAACGGGAAGCCACGAATAATGAGGCCGATAAAGGTCGCCGAGAAGCATTGAAGAAAATGGGTAAGTATGCATATACGGCCCCGGTGATTATGAGTTTGTTGTCACCTAGGAATGCTGATGCAATCCTGCCTCCAAACCCTCCTGGGTCTTGACAGATTGCAACTGCTATCGCTAAACCAATGTCTCATAGGCTCCCTAACCCAGAGAGTCTATGAACAGTCAATTTTCTTCTGAATTCTTTGATTTTGGATCCTTGAGCATGACCTACCAGCTTTAGAGTTATCCTAGCAGGTAGCAAAGTAGACACATTTCTTAATTGTTGACGTTTGAAACCTAAAGAATCCTAAACTGCATTAAATCTCTTGGGTTTTACCCCTTGAGGCGAAGAAATAGATAATAAAGTTCCGTTTAAACCCCCACTTTCGAGAAAAGTAAAGAGCTTGCTCCGGGACTATATCCAGGCAATTATCTAAGGATAAATAATGCGACATAAAATTGATTATGCCAGCACCAACACTTATGAACTGGATGATCACCTTATACTGTTGGGGCAAGGGGCAAACCGCATCCAACTCCTTAACCCCCTGGCTAAGCAGATCTGGTATCGCCGAAAAAATGGCGTACCTGCAGAAACAATTGCCGCTGGAATTGCTGAAGGTTTTAATCTACCTCCTACTCAAACCCTTCAAGATGTACGTCAAGTAATTACACAATGGTCTGTGGAGCTATCCGAATCAGATTCACCGCTCTATGCGGACCCTGAGCCAATTGAGGCTGATTTGCCAGAGAGCTGGCAACCCCTAACAGAAACCGTATTCCTCTTTCCTCGCTTCTCTTTACGGTTGCGCTATGACTCGCAGGATATCGCTGACCAGATTGAAACAATACTAGGTTATGGGAAAACCAACTCAACAGGCAGAACCGACCACACCATCGATGTGATAACGCATGAAAACCGCTACCTCATCGCTACCAATGACGTAATTGAAGGTTTAGCAGACTCAATCGAATACGCCGTTATAACGGCCTTTCGAGAAGTCAAGAAATTACATGCCTCTCAGGAAGATAGGCTAATACTCCTGCACGCTGCCGGGATATCATGGGGCAGTACCGGCATTATCATTCCCGCTATTAGTGGTTCTGGCAAAACCACGCTGTCTGCCGCTCTGATACAGCATGGCTTCCACTTTATTAATGACGACATTATACCCGTAGAGCGCTCAACCGGCAGACTGATACCTCTGCCAATCAGTCTATGTATCAAGTCTGGATCATGGGAACCCTTGCTTCCTCACTACCCAAAACTCATGGAACTACGCACCTATGACCGTTATGGAGTAGAAACCAAATTCCTCCCTCCCCCAGACGACGAGCATTGCCAAACCTCCTATGCCGTGCATTATCTAATCATCCCCTGCTATGGGCCCGATTCAGATCATCACTTGGAAAGCGTCTCTTCAGTAGAGGGATTACAGGCGATAATGATGGGGGACAGCCAGCTGAGTCAACACCCAAACCAGCCGTTAGTACCCGGTATGGTTGAAGAGCTAGCGACCTGGGTCAGCAAGCTACACTGTTTTCGCCTCAGTTACAGCAACCTAGATACTGCGATCAAGATAATAACCGAGCTCGTATCAAGCCATTCAGAAGAACAAGCAGAGCAGGCTTAAAACCAATGGAACGGATATTTTCAATACAATGGGACCTTGCAAGACCAGTACAATCCCAACCGGCTTAACCGATGAAAAGTCCTTGCGCCAAAATGCTGATGGATACTGTTTGCTAATGCGATAAGCAAACGGTAGTCATCAGCTGACCTTTTATATTTCCTCAGCCACCTCAAAGAGTTTTGGCCAATATTTACCCGTGAGATAAAAAGAACCGGTGTCAGGATTGTGTGCGATGCCATTAAGCACACCATAGTCGCCGGAGCTGGAATTGTGTTTCGGTAGGAGTTTCGAGGCGTCTATTGTACCAACGACATCTCCTGTGATTTTATCGATCTTGATGATAAAACTGCTACCCAGGACATTCGCGTAAATTTTATCCCCCACGCACTCCAGCTCATTCAGACAACTGATCGGCGTTTCTCCGGACATCACCTGCAGTTTATTTTCTATCTCAAAGGTATCGGGATTCCGCTGATAAAGCGTTGCCGTGCCATCTGACATATAGAGGTTATTGCCATCGAAGCACAGACCCCAACCATCAGTTTTATATTGAAAAGTCTTAATCTTGGCAAATGTTTTCAGATCATAAACAAATGCTTGGCCCTTACGCCAAGTGAGCTGATAAAGCTGGCTACCCACCCTTGCCAGGCCTTCTGCAAAAAACTGGTCGCCGAGCCGCATTGAGCGGGAAACAATACCTGTCTGAGGATCAACTTCTCGCAGTGAAGATTGCTTATATTGCCCGACACTCTCATACAGGCTGCCGTCATAATACAGAAGTCCTTGCGTAAAGGCGCTGGTATCGTGTGGATAACTGGCAACGATAAACGGCGTAATGACACCCTCAACGGCGCCTAGATCAGGCGCTATAGCGCACTTATATTGAGTTGATTGGCAAGCACTCAGGAGTAGAAACGCAAAGGGAGCTATGCGCATAAGAAGAACATTTTTCCTAAAACACCTTAGGTAAAAGAATGCTTATTAATGCCTCTCCAATTCGCTACCGAGCCCCACAAAACCTGCGGTGCACCCAAGCTAAGAAGCTTGGGTGCTGTCTGTTTAGATTAGGGCGCTGGAGGTGGAGCTAACCCTCCTCCTGACGATGTTGATCCAGCTCCGTCGGTGCTAGCTCCTCCAGAGCCTGCATCAGGAGGCGTCCCACCGGAAGTCGTTCCATCTGAACCTGTTCCATCTGAACCTGTTCCATCTGAACCTGTTCCATCTGAACCTGTTCCATCCGGGCTTGTTCCATCTGGGCTTGTTCCATCTGGGCTTGTTCCATCTGGGCTTGTTCCATCTGGGCTTGTTCCATCTGGGCTTGTTCCATCTGG
>JAUZSW010712122.1:0-12438 GCA_034780735.1 Hyalogyrina grasslei
TACGTCATAGGGAATATGGCGAATGCGGAGACGGTAGAGCAATGGGAAGCGCTACTGCCGTGGAATATGAAATAGAGAGAGTTTTGAACGCTACCACGGGGATTTGCTGGCGCTTACTTTTCACCTTCAGGTCAGAGGGTCAACACCCCCAATTAGTTAACGACCTGACTCCTTTTGCTTACGGTAGTGCTTGATCTTTCAGAGTCAGGCAAACCCTTTTTTTCTAGAATATTATTTGTAATTTTAAAACTTGAAAGCCCCATAATCAGCTCACTATACCAAGCGCTATCATATTCCCACTTATTACCTGTTATTAAAAAAGTGAGATTCTTATTACTTCCATTCTCACTATTATCTAATACATTTATAAAGCTATATATTAAACCTACATCAAAATGATTGTTTTCAATATAAAAATCTGCCTTGGGTTTTCCACCACTAGTATTTATAAAAATAGGATGAAAATCCTGACTTACTCCATTAGGAGGATTTGCCCCATCAAAGTTTTTATATCTATTCCCATATATCCTTATATGATGCTTATCAAAATTTGTCCCTGAGAAATGAATAAAAATTCCACATATAATATTGTAATATTTTGCATACACACCTTGCGCATCGGTTGGAGTTGCAATAAAGTCCAAGCCATGTGTTATTTGCGTTACTGTAGGATTCATATTTCCTATCAGGTTATTATAGATGCTTATATCACCTTTGGATTGATATCCAACATCTATCCCATAGAGACCATTATATAACACCTCATTGTTATGTATCTTTATGCTTGTTCCAGCATGAAAGTCGATACCTTTTCTTACATTGTAAGAGGCTTCGTTGTGCCTTACTGTTATGTCTGTTGGTGTATGCTCAGAACCACCAGCCAGTCCGTATCCTGAGCCGCCATTACCGTGTAGACCATTGTTATTAAATTTATTTTTTTCCAAAGTTACATTTTTGGTGTCAAGTAGCATTATTCCAGCAATTTTATTTCTAGAGAAATTGCAATAATCAACAATCACATTTCTTGAAAAAATGCCGTTATTAGCATCTAAAAGACCACCTACATAACCGTAGTTTTCGGCTTCTATGTGATGGATGTGTATATCTTCCCCCCCTTGAACCCTTATTCCTGCATGACTTCTTGTGTATACCTTCTTATCACCATCAAACCCTGCTTGCGAATAGAAAGATATACCAGATATTGTTATATTTTCATTGTTTTTTAATAATATTGTAGAAGTATTAATAAAACCACTCCCTAGCCCGTCAAAATGATCTATTATTTTTGTGTTACCTCTACCACTTCCAACAATTTTTACTTTTTTAAAATTGTTAATTGTTAAAGCAACATCATTTTCACTGGCCGGCTCTATAGAGTTAATGAGATACCTACCTCTTGGAAAGAATAAAATCTCAGAATCTTGAAGTGTTGCTATAGCTTTCTTTATAGCCAGAGTATCATCTATTTCACCATCACCAAATACACCAAAGTTTGCAATATTTACAATGCCTTTAATCTTTTTGTCAAATATTTCAATTCTTATCCATTTGTTGTTGGTTTTAGAATAAGTGTATATACCATTATTTTCACCATCAGCTTCTATCACTACAGTATCGTTATAGTAATCACTAGATAAATCATGCATCCTTTGCATAGTATCTATACTAAGTACTTTTGAATGAACGATTGGGCAATCATCTGTCGAGGCGACACTACCAAAAGTTATAAGTAAAGATGATACGATAAAAGCTACGAGCAAAGAAGATATTATTAATACAATCAGTGAAACGTGGTACATTTAGGAAATCACAACTTTCAAGTTGTTAAGTTGGCTGCGTTCCTGTTGGATAACCCATTGAATCAGTGCTAATGAACCTATTTTAGTGACGTCCCTTCTTGCTATTCCATTGAATGATTTCACATAATTATAACGAATCATAAACTGATCGTATAACCGTGAAAACAAGGTCTCAATATATTTTCTAGCCTTGCGACAGTACCAAGGAAAGCCTTCAAAGTTCAGCTTATTTTTACGCATCGGTGTTTTCAAATCAACCGTAGACTGCTGAAATAAGTCGTGCTGCCTTTGTTGGCTAAAGCAACCTTTATCACCAACTAAAACACAGCTCTTAAACTCACTATGAACATCGTTTAAAAAATGGATGTTAATGGCTGGAAGCTTTGTGGTGTTTACCTTCAATCACATCAATAAATTGTTTTGCAAGAACCGGGTAGGTTTGGTTCTCCAAAATAAATCGTCGTCCTTTCTTACCAAGCTCATTTCTTTCATTTGAAGTCAAACCCGCCAGCTTTAAAATACCATCTCTTATGGCAGCAGCATCACCTGGAGTAACGGTTACCCCACACCCAGTTTCTTCAACAGGGTCGTTACCCGCATTGATTGCCATAACGATCGGCTTAGTGGCCATCATATAATCCATCAATTTATTGGGGGAGATACCAAAGCGGAACAAGGGCTGAGGCAGCAAACCTATATATGCGATATCGATCAGCGCAAGAAAAGCAGGAATGCTGGATTTTGGAATAGAAGACAATAAAGTTACATTATTGATCTTTTCATCAACTATTCGCTTCGACAGTTTTTCGCGCTCTGGACCACTTCCAACCAACACAACTTCGAAACTTTCTGCGGCGAGTTTGGCCGCATCCAGTAATGCATCCAATCCATTAGCCAAACCATATGCTCCAGTGTAACCAACTACAGGAAGTCCACGTTCTTTAATGGTGACCATTTGCGTTTGAATATCAGCAGAGAGAGGCTCGCTATTCTCCCACTCTTCAGCGTTTACACCATTTGGTATGTAGCTAAACTTCTCAGACGCCATTCCCCGTGAAGCCATATATGTTTGCGTCTTTGGTAACATTGACACCACTTTATCACTATGCCGATAGGCGTAGCCTTCCGCCCATTGACACCAGATAATAAAAGGATGCCAGCGCGACATATTACCCAGTTCAATCGGCGAAAGGGGCCAGAGATCATGCACTTCGAAAATTAGTTGTGCTTTCGCGCGTTTGGCGATACGTCTAGCTGGCCATATATCCATCGGATAAGTACTGGAAGCAATAACGACATCAGGTTTGAACTCATCCGCTAACCTTTCTCCATCAACGCTTATTTTCCATAGGAACAAAACAATATTTTTTACCCTGCCTATACCATTGCCACTATAACTAGGCGTCCTATACCATCGATAACATACTTCATCAATAATTTCATCCTGAATCGCAACGTCTATTTCAGGCTGATGAGCTCGATAATGCGAATGCGATGCTGCTAGGATTCGAACATTATGGCCAGCTTTTATCCACTCTCTTGCGAGGTAATATGGACGATACTCCATGCCATGGCGGGTTGAACCAGCGTAGTGATTGATAAGAAGAATATTCATGAAGAGACTAGTCGAGCAATACTTTTGCTATCTTCTTGCCCGCCTTGCCATCACCATACGGGGTAATGGCTCCACCATGTCTATCAATCCCATCTAGAATCTCCCGATCTATAGCCACTCCATCAATAGGCGGGGCCAGCTTATTCCAGCCAGCATCGACCAATTCAACCCATTCTGTTTCTTCACGAAGGGTTATACATGGAACTTTATAAAAAAAGGCCTCTTTTTGAACACCGCCGCTATCTGTAGCGATTACGGATGCGTTTTGCTCTAGCATAACCATGTCTAAATAGCCCACAGGATCAATTAATTGAACTCCACTCACATGACGATACAAATTATGCTTATTCAATAAGTTTCGAGTTCTAGGATGCAAAGGCCAAACCACTGGAAGCGATTTACTCACCTTATCTAATGCTAAAACAATTGTTTTTAAACAAGTAATGTCGTTAGTATTCTCTGCCCTATGCACAGTTGCTAGTACATATTCCCCCCCCACTACCCCCAATCTTTCCAATATATTTGAAGACAGCTTAGCTCGCTCTCCAAAAATCATGGCCGCATCGAACATAACATCGCCTACTTGATGACACTTGCTTGCTGAAATACCCTCATGGTTGAGATTTTTCATAGCAAGCATAGTCGGCGCCAGCAAAACATCACTAAGATGGTCAGTCACCACACGGTTAACCTCTTCTGGCATCTGTCGATTAAAAGATCTCAACCCGGCTTCGACATGCGCTACTGGTATATGTAGTTTTGAGGCCGCAAGCGCTCCAGCCAATGTCGAGTTTGTATCACCGTAGACTAGAACTAAGTCTGGCTTTTCCTTAATTAGAACTTTTTCAACCTCGATAAGCTGAGCTCCAGTCATAGCTCCGTGCAAACCACCGCCTATGCCCAAATTATATTTGGGTTTTGGGATGTTTAACTCATCAAAAAACACATCCGACATAACCTCATCAAAATGCTGCCCCGTGTGGAGTATAATCTCATTTATTTTTGCTATTGGAGAAAATGCGTTGCTTATAGCTGCAGATTTAATAAATTGCGGCCTAGCTCCTATAACCGTTAGAATCAGCATGTTAGACACCAAGTATTAAACACTTCAAATCTAGCATGAACTATCCTGGCAGGCTTACTTTTTTTTCGACTATCCATGACAACATCCCACCTCCTTTTTTTAACCATCTATTCTTAGGAAGCAACACTAGCAACCCCCTCACAAGCTTTAAGGAATATATGTTAACAAATGGAGAAGCAAGTTTATTGACTGCAAACTCTCTGTTAATGGGGAGAGCCTTAAACCCACATTTCAATTTAAAGTTATGAAGCCCCTTCGCATTGCTTTTCTCCTGTATTGAGCTAAACCCATAACTGACAGTTTTATATTCTTTATTTGTCAAAAAATGATCTAAAACAATGTGTACTAACCCGTTATTTGGACGGTATTTTAGGCCATCATTTGTTGAAAACCCCCCAACTTCTACCGACTCTTCAATGACTGCTAGCGTCATAAACGCTATGATTTTATCATCCTTCCACGCGCCAATGACATGATGACCAGGATTCTCAAGAAACACCGAAAATCTTTTTTCAAACATCTCTACGCGCCCATCCGAAAGACCAGTGCGCTCCCGGGTATCTTTAAATGCCAAAAAACCATTTTCTTTTAGCACTTCCCAATCTAGTTTCTCGAACCTCAGCTCCCTAAGAGATCTCCTTATGTGCCGGCGAGTTGTCGATGGCAAGTCTTCCAACGAGTACGAGTGATTATCACATTGATACCAATATGTATTTGCCCGACTCTTTTCAGTACACGTTAAAACATATGATGCCACTAAAGATTTCGAACGCCATAGGAGTTGATCTATCGTTTTTTTTATTGGGACATACCGCTCAAAAACAGGCAGTCGTGTCACCACTCCTCTCTCATTCTTCCGCCAAAAGAATCCCTCTCCATCCTTAAAGGTTTGTATTCCTTCCCTATTAAGATGGTTCACATACTCAACTAGTGAAATTGACTTTATAGGCTCAAGTGGACTCATCATAATTTCTTTGCGAAGATTAGTATTCCGGGAAACAAATTAATTTTACCTAAAGAAATAAAATTCACTATATAACTAATGCCATATGACAGGCGTGTTTTCCATGTTGAATCCTTCCACGCTGCCGTAGGTGCCGCGCTAGTAATTATAGATACATTACTAAACCCTAGCCCCTTCTTTATGTCACTTAACTTGCTAACACTAATAGAATGGAATTGATCTAATAAAATCTTTGACAAATATGCTTCTTTAGTCTTTATAGAGATCGGCATACTCCTAACTATCCCCATGGCAAGATGCTTATTTGTAACCCTCATTGCTAGCACACCTCCAGACTCCAAGAGGTCTGCATACCCCCTTAATTCTTCATAAGGATGTCTCGAATAACAAAAAACGTCATTCACAACAATTGCCGCAAAACTGTTAGAATCAAAACCAGCCCCAAGCACATCCCAAGCTAGCCGGGCATCAAACCCAAGTCCCTGACACTCATCTACAGCAACTTTGTTAGCATCGAACCCATAAGGGGTCCATCCGAGTTTCTCCACGATTTTCAGAAAATCCCCATAGTTACATCCTACATCCAACAACCGCCCTTTTTGACCACCCCGAATAGTATCAATTCCACTTAGTATTCGATTATGAACATTGATCTTTGCTTGAAGGATTTCGTTATGCTTCGATTTATTTTGATAGGACACTAACTTCCAATTATTAGCCACATCCTCTTCTGATGGGAGCGGTGAAGCAAACCACCCCCCACAGGACATACACTCCCACCACGACACATTAACTGGTACGCTTTCGTATTGGCGATATTTCTGTCTAAAGCCAGCTGAGTTAACCTCTTTTTCCTTATTGCAGAGTAAACATTTTTTAGGCAATTCAATAGTCATTCTCAACTCTCAAATCAAATTCTAATAAACACCCCCCACAATCTGACGGGCAGTGGTCTGTTTCACGCCTCACACCACAATAACCTAATATGCCTCAAAAAGAAGGAATTGAAACCAATGCGAGTAAGACTTGATAATTGTTAATGCGGGTTTTGTCCGGAAGTGCCAACGGCGCTTATCATCAAAATTGACTGATTCTCTTCGTACCACCCTGTGCGACTCACGCTCCTTCAGTACGACTTCTTTCTGTAGACTCAACCACACTTCAGCGGCCGGATTCCAACCTCTGACCTCGCCTAACCACCATTCTGTGTTTCATTCTTGTATCCCCTCGCAGACTGCTTTTTCTATCCCCCAGCGTTCCTTAACTCTACCTCTCACCCCCTGCCCTCAATTTCTTAAGATGATTATATACATAAAACACCATTAATAGCATACTAATTTGATAGACAAATACAGCGATAAGAGAAGAATTTGTTAAGGAAATTGCTAGCCCAGCGAACAAAGGTGTAATCAAAAAATTAGTTTCTTTATTAAATCCATCAATATATTTAAATAACACCACAAACATTACACTATACAAAACCACTCCTATTATTCCAAAATTTGCATACGCATCAGAAATAATTCCATTATTTCCGGACGACCCAACTCGATAATACTTATTCCCAATCTCATGGGCGATAGAAATACTCTCATGCCCCGTAAAAGAAGAGGTATATTTGGCCAAATAATTATAGCCTTCTCTTCCCACGTGCTCGTAAAAAAGACCAAACAATTGAGCTGGAATTATTAACATCCTTCGAACAAACAAGGACATCATAAGATATGACCCAAACAAATTAGCAAGAATAGAAATTAGCGCAATTACACACACAAACAACCCAATATAAGCCTGTGTGAAATTATGCTTAAACCTCACCATCGCAAAAACAGATAAAATAACTGACCCTAAAAACAACTTATGGCCTGTAGTTAAAAACACCAAAAACCCAATAACAAATGAAACGTAAATATAATTAAAATTGTTATTTTTTTTGTATACATATATTAAAAATGGTACTGCACCATAAACAACATACCCAGACATAATAAAACCCAAAACACCAGCCTGCTCTTTAAACGCATCTCTTTGCCCATAAACATCCAGAATATCGCTAAGCGCTATTGAGCTAGCCCTCCCAAAGACAAAATACAGGTATACAATCACCAGCAAACTGATAAGAATAATACCCACTGATGTCGCATCGATATTCTTATTTTCTTGAGTACGATTTATCTTTACTTTGCCATTATTATTGCCATCTAAAAAAAACTTAGTTATAACAAAGAAAATCACTATACTCAGCATGTCAATATAATTTACAGTGCTAGTAGGGGTAAGACTTATACTATATAATGAAAGATAGGGGACGATGGCTACATAATAGTATATACCTAACGTAAATGAAGACGGGGAATTAACTCTAAGTGGAACCAAGTAAGAAAGTATAGAAATAAAAAACACCGATATAGTCAACTTAACAAGGCTCAAGCTGCCATCAGGATAACCATACCCTCCGAAGCTAGCGACATGCCCGTTATACAGCCCCATAAAAACAAGATAACTATAATCAACCAATGATAATAAAATAACAGACAAAAGAAAAAAGGATGCCCTATTCGATAGAATCATCTTTTATTCCCCAAGAACCTGTATATCGAAAGCATAGAAAAACAAAAGAGTACAGTAAAGAATGCACCCAAAGCAGACACAAATACACTAAGCTCATTATACCCCCCCCCTAAAGCGATAACCAGCATGACCGGCAGGAACAAAACCACTGAATAAAGTAGATTTTTTGAATTCTCCCCTTTTTTATAACAAGCATCTATAATATTTTTTGATACACTAAAAACTGGGTATAGAAACAACGAGAAAACTGTATAACCAATAAAATCAACAGAACCACAATCTATTTCTGGAATTAAATAAACCAACAGTTCATTCTTAATTAAAATAAAGCCAAGCACAAATAACACACTACCCAACAAAACGAAAAATATAGCCTTAACTATTAAATTCCTCATCTCATTGTATAGTCGTTTAGAGCCCATCCATGAAAGACGAGGCAATAACAAAATCCCTATCGGGGAAAACACATAGCTTATCGTAGTAACAACTGTTATCGAAAAAGAAAGATACCCCCCCTCTTTTAAGCCGTATTTATGATTAGCAAAAATGACTAAAAGCATAAAAATCCCGACTAATCCTACCTCTGATGGAATCCTTACAGCACCATATTTTAGCAATTCCCGTCCTCGATACACTAGAGACTTCAAAACAAATACATGATTTTTTCTACGAATCTCACAAAGAATAATTACAAAAGAAAATAAAAACTGAAAGAATCCGGTTAAGAAAAAAACTTGAATAACATTATTTCCGATCAATATCGCAATTATCGGAAAAATGGCAAGGCCAATCAATCCGACCATATTTGCACGTTTTACGTACATTCTTCCTCTATAGTACGAGTACACTAAGGTTTGTGAAAGCAACCCTAAAATAGCAACATACGAAGACTTAACTAGACCTTGATGAGTTAAATCCGCATACAAGACACTACTTAGCTCCTCCGTGAAAACCGTCATAAATATCCCGGCTAAAACCGAAGAAAACATAAATATAAGAACAGATGATGCCAGATAGTTTAAGCTTTTTTCGGAAACAGACAAATTCTCAGAAACATATCTTGTCAAAGATATATTCAAGCCTAAACCTATGATTACAACGGCAAATGCAATATTTCTCTTAGCAACTGTATACTCTACAAATGAACCCTCTCCAAAATAATATGATACAAGCTTAAAAGACAATAACAAACTAATTAGCACAACAAACTGCACCATAGCTGTTAATAACAAGTCCTTCCTCATAGCTCTCTTCTCTCTCAATTTTCGGAGTTCAAAACCAACAATGATTACCACCGTTAATTATTCCGCATTCTATTTGCAACGTAAACACACTTAGCTAAAGGCTACAATTCAATATCCTTACCCACAGGACATGGAATTGCAGTACCTCCTCAAAGAGAGCCCAAGCTGTCCTCCACTAGAGAAGTTGAATCAACTTTGATTAGTTAGCCTTAAATTGGTGTTTATTTTGATACTTTACGGACTTTTGAATCCGAACCTACCGAACCAACACAGCAACCTTCAGCCCAAAAGCCCCCAGTAAGGACATCGCTTCGATCCTAGGAACTAACCAAAACCCTAATGACTGACTTTCCTTTTAGCGTTCCCATCAAGAAGATATTGAACATCTTTGGCGGGACTTCTATTAGCAGGTGAGTAGGCAGCAGGAACCTGCCCAGCAACCTCTCTCAGATCCGGACTTGAACCTTCGGGTCCAGCCAATAGCTTAGCCCTAACACCCTCCAATGAGCAAACAACCACGCCTCCTTAATCGACTATTCGCCTCAACCGGTAGTGCGGCTCTTTGGGTGTCACCCAAACCTTTTATATTTCTTCGTAACCCACTTCACAGTGTACGATTAAGATCGTACATCATTGGATACATCGCCGATTTATAATAATATCCGTAGCAATTAATCCAACCCAGTGATGATTAACTCCAACATCTGTGATAAATCCTGTATGGATGTGTCACGTCTACAAGATAATCGCTCACTTCTCGTCTTATTGCCGGTAGAAAACTTACAAGTAACCTGCCCCATCGAGTTCTTGCTATTCTCAGCCGACAAAATAATGCTCTAAGTCAAATCTCGCAATCAAGAAAATACCGATGAAATGCCTAATCGCAAACTCTTTAGTTGATCGCTCTGAATGAGGTATCGGGCCAACCCTCACACTACATATGCACATTGGCTTCATAGAATCAAATATTTAGCCATGCTGCAATGCTAACCATAATATTTTCTTGTTCATTTTCAGATAAATCAGCCCCCATAGGTAAACTAATGACCTTTTCAGTCACCTGTTTCGCTACATTTAAAGTTATTTTGTTATACTTTTCATATGCAGCTTGCTGATCCAATGCTACAGGATAGTGTATTGCCGTAGGGATACCAGCATTCTGCAATACTCGCCGCACTTGATCTCTATTTCCTACAATTATCGTATACTGCGCAAAAATACTCGACCGATCATCCCGCTGTTGTACCCGCTGGATACCCGCCTCATCCATCAAATGGTTATAGCGCTCACCAATCTCTCTCCGCCGCTCCACCTCCCAGTCAAACCGCTCCAACTTTGCCAGTACCACGCCACACTGCACTGTATCCATACGCCCTCCCACGCCAATTCGTTTATGAACATAGCGCTTACTCTGCCCGTGCACCCGAATTTCCCTGCAGGCTTGAGCGATAACATCATCGTTGGTGAATATTGCACCACCGTCTCCATAACAACCCAATGGCTTGCTGGGGAAGAAGCTGGTGCAGCCAATGGTCGAGAGGTTACAACTTTTCCGGCCTTTGTAAGTCGCCCCGAAACTCTGTGCAGCATCTTCAATCACGGGCAGGTTGTGTCTGGACGCAATCTCATTAATCTCATCCATATCCGGCGGTTGCCCATAAAGACTAACCGGCATAATGGCTTTGGTTTTGCCGGTGATTTTTTCTTCAATCAGGCTGACGTTGATATTGCAGGTATCTGGTTCGATATCGACAAACACGGGTATGGCACCCACCAAAACAATTACTTCGGCCGTTGCGACAAAAGTAAAGGGCGTGGTAATAACTTCATCGCCTGCTTTTATGCCTAAAGCCATCAGGCTGATGAGCAGTGCTTCTGTGCCACTTGCTGCGGTAATACAGTGTTTGGCTCCAGCATAGGCAGCAAGCCTTTCTTCCAGTTGGCCAACTTCCGGCCCCATTATGTAACGCCCATGGTGCAATACCCGATGGATATTTTGCTCCAGTTGGGGACGGATGGCATCCTGCTGTGTTTTTAGGTCGATGAAGTCAATCGGTTTGCTGGACACATTCAAAGCTAGGTACGCTTCCGGCGAGAGAATATGTGGGTCTTGCAGATCCAACAGGCGTTCGTCACGAGTCAAGAACGCTATCTCACCTTTATTGAACCGCCCCAGCGCCCTCACCAGCTGCTCATCCTCCGGATCTTCGCTGCCAAACACATCTCCCTCACCTGACAATGCAGCTAACCAATGCTTGTCAGCGGTAAACGCCTTTAGCATCTTCCGGGTCAGCTTTTCTAGCTGCCGTGCCGTCAGATCTTTGCCTGCCTTTAAATTCTTAACCTTGAACTCAGACCGCGCCACATATTCCAATGTCTGGACACTACCGGCATATAACCAAATCCGCCCGCCTGCCTGTGTACATTTGGCAAGCGCCAAATCTGCCATCCTGTAAAAAGATGGGCGTTTGGTACAAACATCAACAGCAATATTTACGTCTAATAACAAATCCATTCGATTTACCTGTCTTCGCGCAACTCGAAGGCCTTGATGCGCTCCAAAGTCTTGATAGAAAGTGGCGGCAATTGGTTATCTGATAGCAAAGGTTCGTTCATTATGTCGTCCAGGTGTTTGCGGCTCTGCTCTGCTGCTTCAATGACTTCCGGTGGCAAATCATAGGTATGTGCCGATGGCTCGTTAGCTCCCGTTGTTTTAATTTCCTGCTCCTCCACCTCCACAATAACTGCAAAATGATCATGGTGGAACTGAACAGGTTGCCTGAATTCAAGCCGACCCTGATTGTAAATGGCTTTAAGTTGCATGGTATTACCCTTCATTTTGTGACTTGATCAACCTCGAGGATATAGGCTTTGCCCGTGTGAGAGCAAGTTGTCGCGCCTACCCCCGTTAACGGCGAGGCTAGCGCTAATAAAACGATTAATTGGGTTACTACAAAGGCACTAAGGAACGTGCATGAAATAACTTCGACATCTTATACGTCAATCCCTTCAGGTACGGCAACATAATTCCACAGCCGAAGGTGTTCATCAAAAACAACCCGCATAGATTCTTTAAATCCAGTTGCTACTTTTCTGCCCGTTTCATAAACCTTATTAAAAAGACAAGCAAAAACCCTCAATCCTGTTGTTGTCGTCGTTTT
>JAUZSW010713233.1:0-12438 GCA_034780735.1 Hyalogyrina grasslei
TTATGTTCCTGCGCTCCACGTATAATCAACTTATCTCCCTTACTATCTTTAGAATCATTTTTACTAGCCACCTGACACTTCTTTTTAGTAAACAAAAACTTAGCAGTTTCTGTTTTACTTTTTCTAAGCTCGGCTAATGTCCCCGCAAAAACAACTCTTCCACCTTCACTACCAGCTCCTGGACCAATGTCTATAATATAATCCGCTTTTTTAATAATATCTCGATCGTGTTCCACAACTATAACCGTATTACCATTATCACAAATCTGTCTTAGGACCCCTGTTAAACTTTTAATATCCTTACCATGTAATCCCACTGACGGTTCGTCTAAAACATACACCAAATTAGATAATCCATTTTGTAACTGTGTAGACAATCTCAATCGTTGAAACTCTCCACCAGACAAAGTATTCACTGCCCTATTTAAACTTAAATAATCTACTCCCACACTTTGGATTGGTTTAATCTTAACAAGAATTTCTTCAACCAACCTTTTTGCTACTTCTGTTTTCTCTGGACTACATTTCTCCTCAAGTTTATCTTTTTGAAGATTCTTAAAAAATTCTACCAGCTCTTCAATTTCCATAAACATCAATTGGTCAATACTTTTACCAAAAACCTTAACAGCTAAAAATTCTTTCTTCAACCGCTTACCTTCACAAACTGGACATATTTTTTTAGTTAAATATCTTTCCAATTCTCCCGAAGAACCTTGCTTATTATTGTATTTTTCTTCCAACTCATACGCAACCCCCTTAAAAGTAATTTTCTTTGAACCTTCATCATCTATAGTCTCCAAAAGTTTATCATCCCCAAAAAGAATCTTATTTAATACTTTTTTGGGTATTTTAGAAATTGGCTCATCCAATTCAAACTTATATCTTTTAGCAAGGGCCACTAGAATTGCTTTCCGCCGACCACTTTCTCCTGTATTTCCCAAACGACTCCAAGGAATTATTCCTCCCTCATTCAGGGAAAGTTTTTTATTAGAAATAATTTTATTTACATCAGCTTGGAATACTTCACCAAGTCCACTACACTTAGAACAAGCACCTTCTGGAGAATTAAAAGAGAAATTCTTTGCCGTTAATTTTTGCAACTCAAATCCACACTTACCACAGTGATAACTTTTATTATAATAAACATCCTCTTCTCCCTCCACTGACACTATGGCGTCCTGAGCAGATAATTTCCCCGCGACTTGCAAAGAATCAACAACCCTTTCTTTATCAAATTTTTTCCTATCAATATTAATTCTATCCACCACCACATCAATCTGTTTTTCCGGAAGATTCTCTTTTCCCAACAAAGTTGCCACGTGGGCAATTTTTCCATCCATTCTAACTTTAGAAAATCCTTGGTTACCAATATTTTTTAATTGTTTTTTCGCATCACCTTTCATTTCCCATGGTGCCAAAATATAAACCTCCGTATCGGTTGGCAGTTCCTTAATAAAAGTTAACATCTCCCTGTCATCTTTTTTACCTAAAGGAATTTTACAATTTGGACAATAAATTTCACCAAGCTCTGCATACAAAATTCTAAAAAAATCATAAACACCCAAAACAGTTCCTACTGTAGAGCGGGGATTCTTTGCATCTCGTCTTTGGTCGATAGCTATGGTTGGTGCCAAATTATCAATTTGGTCAAACTCCGGCTTTTTAACATCATTAAGAAAAAAACGCGCCTGGGCTGAAAGATTTTCCACATACCGCCTGTAACCTTCAGCATAAATAATATCAAAAGCCAGGGAAGACTTCCCACTTCCAGACAAACCAGTTATTACCACCAGCTTATTTTTTGGAATTTCAACATCAATATTTTTTAAGTTATTCTGTCTTGCTCCCTTGATAATTATTTTATCTTTCTGAGTCATAGCACTATAAAATTTAATTTATTTTAAAAATATTTCATTAAACTGCACCTTTCTTTGCACTCTTAAAATGCTACCATACTTTTCAATACAAAGCAAGGGAAAACCCCCTCCCTAAAATAAACAATTCCCACTAAGTCAACCTGTAAAGCCGCCGAAGAAAAAGCCAAGAAAAAAGCCAGCAAAAAATCAAAAGCTTCCTAAGACACTCACTACCACAAACCACCCCACTTCCTTATATGGTTATAAGAAAGTATCCCTCTTCACCCAAACAAACAAAAAATGACAAGGCAAAACCTTGTCATTTTTTTATTCTTTACCGTTCCCACTAATGGATACGCTTGTAACTATTAACACCAAAACTTTAGCACAAGACCTACAATCATTACCTATTTAGACGCAAGAAGACTTGCCTACTTTTTGTTCATTAATTTTTGTTATTTTGATTTTGTTGGATGTTGTCTTTTCATACTTTGAAGCGTTCTACAATGTTCAGTGTCTGCCTGCTTTGTCATAAATATAAGATTTTTAATACATCTCTCCTTAAACTCTTTTAATTTTTTATTTGTAGTCTTCCATTTTTTTATTTTATCTAAAATTTCTCTATACGCATTACCTATAATTGAGTCCTCTAAATTACCAGATATACCACCTGTATTTAATAAGTATCCTGCACAAGCATCCCAAATTTCAGTATCTTTATCAAGTTTTATAACTGTTCGTTTAACATATTTTTCAATTTCAAAGCCTTGCTTCCATCTTAAGTATGGCAACACATATTTAATCCATTTCTTTTTATCATTCAAGTCAATAATTTCATTCAATCTTTTTTCTAAATACTGGTTTTGATTTGGATAAACAGTTTTTAAAAAAATTCCAAAATACCAACTGTACTCTTTATTTAACCACTCAAAAGATTTGTTAATAATTACTTCATTATTTTTTTCTAGTACCTCATTTTGATCTTTTTCTAAATAATACATTTTATGCGGGATGGCGTCGTAACCCCTATCATATTTCATTCGACTTTTTTTCAAAATTCTTTGCTCAAAAATTTCAACAAAATCCTTAGGAAAATTCTTAATAAGACGTTCTAAAATCTGCTCATCATTATAACCAATTTTATTTTTATTTATTAATGTTTCTTTTACTAATTTCCATTCAACTCTCCTTAATGAAGCAAAAAAATCTTTTTTTCGATCAGCTAATTTGATATACACATCTGTCCACCTATAATATTCCATATCATTTGCAATAACCAATGCATCCAATATCAAAGACTTATACCTACTTTCAAAATTCATTAATTGAACTAGCTCCCACAAAATTCTTGATTTTTCATTTTTATTTCTCCTCCTAGTAAGTGCCTCAAGAATTGTTTTTAAATCATCTCGCGTATAAATACCAGAGATAGTATATGAACGGATTATTTCATACAAAAACACGCCCTTCTTAATACTGTCTTCAACCCAAACATCGAGCACACTCTTTTGTTCATTATTTCTTGACAAAGTTAACCCTGCAAGTAAAAATTCCTTAAGCCCTTTAAACTTACGAGTTTTAATCAATCGCCATGCTAATTTATGATTATTTTTACCCACTCTCTCAAGCAATTGATAAAAATACATATATCCCTCTGATAATCCATACTTGTCAGCATTCTTGCCAATTTTAACTAAGCGTTTTTCCCAAACTTTAATATTTTTATCATTGATTTCTTTAGAAAATTCTCGCACTCTCTTAATTCTAATTGCCTTATCCTCCTCAATGGTTTCTCTTTTTCCTCTGAGTCGGATACGCCCATCGTAACCGACAAGCACTCTATAGATTCCATATTCTTTATTTGAATCTAGTAACTTAAAAAAGATTTTAATATCTCGGAATGTCTCATTAGGAAAACGCTTTTGCGCCCACAATAAGGATTCTTCCATTTTTGCCAAAACCTTCATAGATGAATCATTAAAAATAGTACAATAAAATCTGGCTATCAAACGTATATTAGCCCTAATGACTTTATCAATTGTTCCTCCATAGGTCGACATTCTCATGGCAGTATCAAAAGTATCTACTATTTTCAATTGTTGTTCAACATCTCTTAATTTTTGATATAATCGTATCAAAATACTAAGTGCTTTCGCACGAATTTTTTTAATATTCTTATCCCCATGCAAACTTCCTCTTTGAAATTGAATTGTTTTATAATCTGAGTGTATCGATCCATTAAAATCAGATTCAAGAATTGAACCAAGAATTGGGAATACCAAGTCATATAAATCTCTTTGATTGTTTGTGATCCATTGTTCTATAAGATCTAAGAAAAAAACTTGGACTATATAACCTTGTTTTTTTAGAATGCTATGTTTATATTCTGCAATCTCCTTAAACCATTCTTCAATTTTATATTTTTCAAGCCCTAGCGCATATACATTGGTAAGTGCTTTAATTGTATTATCAACATCTTTGTAAAAAGTGTAAGAAAAAGTATCCAGTAAAATAGTAACGATGTCAGTTGAAGTTTTACCAGCCCATGTTCCAAAGACCGTTTTTTCTGGAATTACCTTATTAACTATTGCCTTCTTTATGATTAATACAATCTGTTGTAAGGCTATTTTAATATCTAGATTTGCTGGTAATGATCCATTTTCTGAAATGAAAGAATTAAGACGACTTATAAATGTATAAATTTGATTATTATCAGACAACCTTGCACATTCTTTAAAAGCATTAGTAGTAAATACTTTTTCACCCTTAGCAACTTTTTTATATTGAAAAATAATATCTTCCCACGCATTTTGAATATCAGAAAGCTTTTTAGATAAACCTTTAGATATTTCTTTTAACTCTTCAAATTGACGTGGGAAATTTTTTTCAACAGCTCTTTTGTCTTTATAAAAAATATCATGTTCTAATTCATTCCACCCATGAAAAAATACTGTAGTTGCTTGAATTTCAAATGTAATATCAGAAATCTCACTATACTCTGCTAATTGTTTTCTTTCATTACCTAAAGTACACGTTATATTATATCCTTTATAGCCTTCATCAAACATCTTATTTTTAGAGCCAATTTGAGGAAAATTATTTCTTATTAACTTAGTAAATTTATTTAAATCTTTTTCAGAATAAAAAATTACCCGACAACCTACTATATCTGGGATGTCATTAAAATTATTAAGAATCTTTTTCTTATACTTATTCCCAAGAAAATTTTTTTCCAATGAATCCCTACTTTTTAGCCTAATATGTATAGATTGAAATAATATCTTATGACTATTTAAAAAATTTTTAATCAAAGGCTTTAAGACCGAAATTAATTTCTCGTTATTTCCACTACGTTTATCATATTCTTTTAAAATTAATTTTTTGTTCATACTTTGATTAATTTTATTCAAACTATTTTCACTACATTTTTAGTGTAATATAAAAACACCAGAAAAACAATGCACTAATTGCTTTTAGTTACCAAATAAGCTATACTGTATCTAAACTATTTAACATTTTAATAAGTAACACAAGTTTATATGAAAGGTAAGATACTCATAGCAGTTACAATCATATTGAGCAGTCTAATTGGAAGTGGTTTTTATTATGCAACACAACAAAGTAGACAACAGTCGATTGAGAAACAACAGCAATTAAAAATAGAACAAGAACAATTAAAACTTCAAAAAGAATCTTCAAGCAAAAGAAAAAAGGACTGCTATGCCATTTATGACAAAGAAAGGACTGCTTATAATAATACAAAAAATATGTACTATTATCCATTAACTGATAAATGTATTATCTCCTATAAACAGAAAGTAAATAAAAAAAAGTGGTGCTACAGCGACGATAAAAGGAATACATCAGAAAAAGTAAAACGATACGTATTAAAAAAAAATGGGAAAACTGAAAAAGATATTTTAAACGAAGAGGAAAATGAACGCTTAGAAATAGTCATGACTACTTTTAATTTATGTAGAGATGGGTATAGCATGCAAGTATTTTAAGAGACTATCATAAAAATGTGAATAAACCACATTTTTTAAAAAACAAAAGCCAAATAAAAAAATAAATAACAATTAAATAAAAAAACTATGCGGAGGGAAATTCTTAGTGTGGGCATATTTGTATTAATGTGTCCGTTTTTAGTAAGCGCACACGGAGGTGGGCTAGATTCTAGTGGCGGACATAATTGTCGAACAGGCTCATGTGCCGGCACATACCATTGTCATCGTGAACCTTGTTTTTCTAACAATAAGCCCCAGGCAGCAACCGTAAAACCACTTGCTACACCAACACCTCCAAAAGAAACAACCTACCGTGCAACACAATACAATAGTCTTGAAACAGAAAAAGATGCCTTAGTAGAAGAAAAAAATACCCTAACTAGTGAAAAAGAAACTTTGATACAAGACCTTGAGAATGTTAAAAAAGAACTAAGCACAATCAAACAAGAAAAAGAAGAAAAGGAAAAAGAAATTAGTCAATTAAAAAAAGCATCTGAAGAAAAAGGAATTCTCAGCACAATAGAGCAGGCAGAAACTACTCTAGTCAAACCCAATGAACAAGCCTCTGCTAAAAATAATAACTCTGAAGGTAGCGGAACTATACCTTTTCTACTAGGCAGCGGACTGGTATACGGTGCTGGTCGATTAAAACGCAAACAAGAAATGAAAAAAGAAGGCGTACAAATCAAAGGAAATATCACTAGAGATGGACAGAAAATATATTACACTATTAATAGTCGATATTATGACATGGTTAAAATAGATAAGAAAAAAGGAGAAAAATGGTTCCTATCAGAAGCCGAAGCCACCAACGCCGGCTGGCACAAAGCTTAATATAAAATTATATTCTAACCCAAAACAAAAAAAGACAAGGCAAAACCTTGTCATTTTTTTTATTCTTACCTCCCATTAATAACCACTACTAAAATGCCCTTTTATAAATTAAAAACGACTCAACCAAGTTTTCATGGTTAAGTCGTTTTGTTGTTCTGCATCTGTCGTTTAAACTTACTGGATTTTTTCTGCTTCATCCAGCAGTTGCTTCAGCAATTTTTTATCGCCATAGTAACGATTCAGCAACTCTTCTTTTGTCATTACCTCACGACCAAGCACATCATCACTATAAATAAGCTTTCCGAGTTGGAATGATTGAGCAACAAAAAACAGCATTTTTTTAGCAACCCCCTCCACCGTAAGTACTGCGTATGGGATTGCATCCATCGTAAGCTTTGCGCCAGCTTCTTCATCAAACTCTCGTCGTAATCCGGTTAATAAATACTCACAGGAGTCCAAATGACCGCCAGGAATATCCCAACCTCTTTCATTTTCAATAGCCAAGATTTTTCCCTTCTCAAAAGCCACCACAAAAACTGCACTAACCTGTTCAGCTGACGGAGCATCTTCTGGGTTTATAAATGTTACTGTGATTTTACTCATTGCCTATTTTTCTATAAAAAATTAATGCTCAAATATTCCCCTAAACTCAACATCATTCTTTTGACACATTTTTGTAATCATTTTTTTATTCTCCTGATAAAATTCCTTAGAACCAGCAATCCGTTTGTATTCCGTATAATCAATATTTTTTCCTAACTTATCAAAAGCTTTTTTTAAAGATTCCCAATTGCCACAACGTAAATTTGGAACTTCTGCCATAACAAAGTCCACATAGGGAAGAGTCTTATTTAACACCCCCTCGACATCACTCAGAAACGGATGAATCGGACCAATAAATACATAAGTCTGAATTCCCATTTCTTTAGCTTTTTTCAATAGAGCAATCCTTTCATCAGGTGTCGATGCTCCTGGCTCAAGAATTTTTTGAATCTCTGAATCCAAAATACTCAAGCTGACTCCAAATTCACAATTATCAAACTGCCTTAACAAATCAAAATCTCTTTCCGCCAATTTGTTTTTAGTGAGTATAGAAATATCCACTTGATGTTTCAAAAATTCTTTTAAAGACTTTCTCGTAATCTTAAGGTTTTTCTCAGCTGGTTGGTAACAATCCGTCACACTTCCCATAATAACAGTCCCACCTTTTTTCTTTATTTTAGGCAGTTCCTTAGAAAGCAATTCTGGAGCGTTAATTTTCCAATCAAGGTATCTTCCCCACTGTTCACCAGCATGCCCAGTAAACCGTCCCATAAACCGAGCATAGCAATAAGCACAAGCATGAGTGCACCCAATATAAGGATTAAAACAAAAGTCTACCTCCGGCAATTTACTCGTCGTTATTATTGTTTTCGCAATTATTTCTGCCATAAATTTATTTTAACACCCCTCCACAAGCAAGGCTTGTGGAGAATTTTATTTTTCCAAACTACTCCTATAATTTTTCATTAAAAAAATAGTTTCAGTTTTCAATTTATCCCTTACCCAATCTTTTTGTGGTTCATCAAGTAATTCCCCTAATCCATCTAAAATATGTTTATCTGATAAGTTTTCTACAAATTTAATACACTTACCTAAATATTCTCGCAAATTCATTCCTGTTTTTTCTTTAATAATTTTTTCTCTTACCTCCCAACTTTGTGAGAAAAAATAATACACATCAAACACATCTCGCATCGCTACCTTCTTTCTATCAGTCAAAGCAATCAATTTATTTGCAAAAGCATCTTTTTTTGTCGTTATTCTCATCGGAATTCCTAAATAATTTTCCACCACAAACTCTGTTCCCACCTCTCGACGAGAAATCTCTATTTTTACAGTATGTTCTCCCTTGCCATAACTCAATAAGAAAAAAATCGTATACCGTTTTATAATCGCTTCGCGAATCTCAAATTCAGAATACTGTTTCAAAATATTTTGCATCTCAGTAAAAACAAACTCTTCCTTCTCAGCACGCTCACTTTTTGAAACATCTTCTGAAAAAAGCAAATCAAAGTCTAAATCAACTGAATAACGAGTTAACCCATAAAAAAGATAACAAGCCGTCCCGCCTTTAAATCCAAGATAACTCCCTAATTGTGGGTGCTCATAAATATCTTTTAAAATCCGCACCATATTAAATTTATGTTTTTTCCAACTAAGCATATTTTTTATAATAATTTTTTAAAACTACTTCCATTTTTTTACTTTGATAAATTTTAACCAATTCAAAACATTTATCCCAATCCATATCATCTAAATTATCAAAATAATAATCATGATTTAAATAAATAACATCCAAAAAAGCACGCTCCCTGGAAGCAATCGCTACACCGTCCTTTTTTTCAATCCCCGCAGAATTCACTAAAACTTCATTTTTCAATTTACGATACTTTATTTTACTACCATTTTTTAAAGTTATTTCTCTAGATAAATAACTAGCAACAAAAATAGTTTCGTAATACTGAAAAACCACCCCCTCTGTCGCCAAAACAGTTTCAAAACTAACATAAGACGGTTTGTAAATCTTTACCGCCGCCTCCTTCGCATTATAATCTTTTTTAGCATAAACACCCCTACGCAACCTAATCAAATCACCTTTGTCTAAATAGTACTTTATTTTATTTTTTAAACGGTCCAAATTATCTTCCTGCCAAATCAAAGCAACCTCCCGTGCTGTAAAAACGGTTTGTTGACTTTTATACAATTGTAAAATCGGGCTTTTTGACATAACTTGAACTGTTAGTATGTTTTATCCTTACCTTCAGTTTACATTATACCATTTTAAACACTTTTTGTCAAATTTCCTAAATAGGACTCTAAACAAGTCCCTCTTGTTCAACATCATCATTTCCTTTAGCATAATACCACATCAAAAATTTCATTTGACAACAAAACGTTTTAAAAATATGATAAAGGCAAGATCAAACCTTAATACTATTATTATGCCCAAAGCAATAAAAACAATAGTCGCCATCGGTGGCGGAGAACTAGGAGAATTAGATACCTTATCTATCGATAAAAAAATTGTAGCATTAGCTAAAAAAGCTAAACCTAAAGTTTTGTTTATCCCCACAGCCAGTAATGACGCCGAGGGTTATTGTAATACTTTTCAAAAAGTCTATGGCGACAAACTTCATTGCCAAGTTGATTTTTTATCACTAACTAAAGAAAAATTAACCAAAAAAGAAATCAAAGAAAAAATTCTATCAGCCGATATTATTTATGTTGGCGGCGGTGACACTTTAAAAATGTTGAAAATATGGCGAAAACAAAATGTAGATAAAATACTTCAACAAGCCTATAAAAAAGGCATTATCCTAACTGGCATAAGCGCCGGAGCAATTTGTTGGTTTAAATACGGAGTTAGTGACGTCATTAAAAACCCAAAAAACAAAAAACTGTTCGGCAGACTTACCGGAATGAATCTTCTGAAAAATAATATTACTCTTAGCCCCCATCACACACTTAGGAAGGGCTTGGGAATAGAAAGTATCAAAGAAATAATGATCGACACGTCTGGAACATGCTTATCGTTAGACGACACTGCCACCCTAGTCATCCAAAATGACCAATACCAAATATGGGAATCTAAACAAAATGCCAGAATCAGAAAAATCTATTATCGACAAAATAAAATGTTGACCACAATATTAAACATCTCTGGAAATTTAACAGAATTAACTAGCCAATAATAAGAATAAAAAAAATGACAAGGTCTTGCCTTGTCATTTTTTTTATTCTGCGATTTACTTTCTCAATCGCTCAGCCAATTTAGCAATTTCTTCTTCATCAATCTTTACGCTATCGTGGGAAGAAATATACCCCTCATATTTTTCAAAGTAAGTATTATTATCACTATGGTATTGTTTCCACTCCCCCTTTTTAATATGCCCCGTTCCGTGCATCGGAAATAATTTTATATGCGCATGGTCAATTCCTGTCCCCTCCATCATTATCCCTACCCGGCCAACATCCTCAAGATTATCAATTAATTTTTGAGATACTTTTTTAGCTGCCAACATAAATTCAGACAAAACTTCTTCTGGCATTTGTAAAACATCACTTCCATAATGCTCTTTGGAGATTAGAACCGTAAAACCTTCCGTATTTGGCCACAAAGAAAGGAACGCCATAAATTCATCATTTTCCCAGAAAATACCCGGCGTTTTAATTTCCCCCTGGGCAATTCCACAAAAAATACATTCTGTATTATACTCCGTTGATCTATATTTTTTCATAATATTATACTTTATCAACTTTCTTTAAGCACTTTATTTAATAATACTCTAAAGTTATCAAATAATTTTATTTCTTCCAATTCCTTAATACTAAAAAACTTTATTCCCCCAGACTCACTCGTATCAAACTTCATTTTCTCATTCTTACTACGATCAATTTCACACAAATAAATTAAATCATTATGGTAATGATTACCCACTAATTCACACAGCACCACATAGGGAATATTTAAAGAAATAATGTCAGCCTGTTTATTAGAAAGTGTTTTATCCTTATCGCTTACAATGCTAACCGTCAGACCAGTCTCTTCTTTTACTTCCCTTATTAAAGTCTCGTCAGGATTTTCCCAATCCTCAACATGCCCGCCCGGATGAAGCCATACTTTTAATTTTCTATGATAAACCAAAAGAACTTTATCGTTCTCCACAATCAAAGCTGACGCTGTAAAATGTTTCTTTTTATTATTAAATTTGTCCATAAAAAATTTATAATTTACCAACCATACTCATAAAAACTAATTCCTTCAAAAGTTTTTTCAATTCCATCTTTAATATACAGAACAATCTCATCGGGCAATTCATCAATTGGGAAAAATTTCAACTCGCTACATTTATCTGGTTCATTATTAATCAACTCCCCCTTCCATTTATTACAAACCGTATAAAACTGAACAAACTCCCTCTTATTATGCTTACTGTAACTATGACAAACCGTTGTAATAGCAATATCTCTTGAATTAATAATCACTCCCACCTCTTCCTGCGCCTCACGAATACACGCTTCCGTCACAGTTTCTCCACCATCCAAGTGTCCAGCCACAAGACTCCACAATCCATCCGAGGTAATATTTTTCCGCCGAGATAATAATATTTTATCATCTTTACGAAATATAATATGCACCGCCGCATAAATTTTAAATCTATCTTCATTTTTACTCTTGCCTTTACTCATAACATTATAATAACTCAACCAATTACTTTTCAGTTCCTATTATACTAGGTACTAGGAACTTTATCAAATTTACCACACCCCAATAAATAATTACTATCGCAACAATATTCAAAAAGTGTACCCCGAGTAACGATTTTTGACTGCTTTTAATGCGGATTTAACAAAACAGTACCATTACTTATTCAAAAATTTAAAGCCCCATTTTTGCCATTTTCTGCCATTTTTCATTGACAACATTAAAAAAGGATGCTAAAATTAAGGTAATAATGTAAAAAAGTACATTTTTTATCAAAAATAACAACTAATCAATAAGTTATGTCTAATCAAAAATATTACAAACGAATAATACAACCACCCAAAAACAACTCCTTTTTCCTCTTTGGCCCACGTGGGGTTGGTAAAACCAGTTGGCTAAGAAAAAATTATACAGATGCTTTATATTTTGACTTATTGGATGCTTCTACCTACAAAAAACTCTTAACCAGGCCAGAAACTTTAGAAAATTTAAT
>JAUZSW010714344.1:0-12429 GCA_034780735.1 Hyalogyrina grasslei
AATGCCTGCCCCTGAATAGGGACAGGCGGTCGCAATCGATTATATTACCAATCGCGCATAGAAAAGGTTCCTGAGTTCTCAGCCTGGTCTTCCAAGGTTCCTGAAATAGTGCTTGCAGTAAAATCCACATGGCCATCCAGTGAGAACAGGATATCATTTCGTTTTACGGCGAGCAAAAAGGTATTCCCGCTCAATGTACCGCTCAGGATCGTCGACCAGGTGTCATCTGGCCACCAGGCATAAGATCCCGTCACGGTCTCACAGGCCTGCGCGAGTTTCAGACTAAATGCGAACCGATCGCCTCCATTATCACAGAACCCGATCCATCTTCCTGTAACAGTATTTGCCGCAACAGGCGCGCCAAACGCCTCATTGGCAACCTCCTCCACATTGGTCTGAACCACACCCGTAGCTGCATTGGTTGTCACTGTGGTGGTGGTCGAAGAAGGCGAATCGTCGTTATCGTCCTCGCACCCCGTAATCCCAAGACACAGAAGACCTATCAGAAGAAAAAGAAGAATTGATTTCATGGGCCTGTTTATAGCCATCCCTTTCTCTTTCCACAAGGCTGAAAGAATGAGGGATACAGAATGAGTACAACCGCGATTCCCCTCTTTGGAGGCGCGACGCCCTCGTCGGACCCGCCTGGAATTCGAGCTAGGGAACAGCCACCGTGACACGATAGAAATACTGTCCCACCGGTGGATTCGTCTCGGTCAGCCAGAGTTCCCCTCCGACACCGGGTTGATTGGTCTGGCCGACGACCGCACTCCAATTCGTGAGCGCCTGATTGGTCGTGACCTCCAGGCTGTAGAGCCGGGCAACGGAGGACTCGAACGAGACCTTGACATCGGAAGCCACACTCATGACGCGCGTCAGATAGAAGTAGGAGGCATCATTGGTGGGAACGGTGTCCGCCACCCATTCCGCTAGATTGTCGGCGGGATCCCCATCCACATTGTTCGTGGAGCCGGCCTCGGCACTGCCAATCCCGAAATATCCCACCTGCCAACCATCCGGTAGGCCGTCTCCGGCATAGCTGCCGAAGTCGTCGTCGTTCACATTGCGGATAAGAAAGCTCTCCGTCCCTTCGATGTTCAGGTACAGCCCCGTGACGAAGGCCGTGGTGTCCTCGTAGACATTCGTCGCGGTGGCCAGACCGGAGTTGGAGATGCTCAGGAGCGGAAAGACCGCCGCGCCCCATGCCACCTCCGAGCCTTCGAGTGCCAGTGCGGTGTCGTCATCGAGAGTCGCCACGCCACTGAGCTGCTGGCTGTCGCCCTCATCCACCGCATTTGTTTCAATCAACACAGCAAAGGCGGCCACTTCGGTCAGCTGGCCGATATAGCCGTGACGGGCGGTTTCGAGCGGCGAGGCCACGGTCGAGATGCCCACGATACCGCCGAGGCTCTGGTCGGCGGTATAGTGGGTACTGCCGGCACGCTGACCCCCGACATCCACGGACTGGATCGCGGTGACCGCCGCGGTCACCGCCGTAGCGGAAAGAATCCCAAACAGCAGGATGAAAAGTCTCGTTTTCATGAGTACTTCCACACGGTTATGGGGTCGTCTGCTGAATCAGCAGACTGATTTGCCTCTCCAGCTCAGCCAGTTGCTCGTCCTGCTCCTCATTCACACGCTCAGCATCGGCCAGACGCGCCTCCAGTTCGAGATTCTCATTGGCCAGACCCTGAATCGCCGCAAAGGCCACCCCGTCTAGATCGGCGCCATCGAGGCCCTTCTTGTCGCGCCCCACATCAAAGGCCGCATGGAAGTCCTGTGCCATCGGGCCGATGTGGCGTACATCATATCCCTTGTAGACCCACCACTTGATTGGCAGATCGGCTACCTTCTGCAGCACAGCGGCGGTATCCACCGGCACGAAGTTCTCCTTCTTCTCCTGGTCGCTGGTGAAGGTCCAGGACGCGTCGCCCGGTACCCAGGAGACCTCCTGATTGGCTCCGGCTATCCCGCTGTTGAAACGCACCCCGCCCTGGCAACAGAAGGAGACCTGATTGGAGGTCGTGGAGCCGAAAGCATTGGTCTGGGAGTCGGCCCAGACAAACACCCCCTTATGCCCGGCTTTTGCGCGATAACCCGCGGCGAAGGCATAGTCGGCATCATTCGACACGGTGTTCCGCCGTCCTCCGGGAATGATTCCATACCAGGCATTGCTCTCAATGGTGTTGTAATAGCCCCCACCAATGAAGCCAACATTGCAATCCCCCTCTATTTTGTTCCCGACTCCCCCTGCGATGGTGCTATAGCTCGTCCCTGCCCGAATCCTATTCAGCCGACCTCCCCCAATAGTAGCGTCCATGCCGGCATTTTCGTTCCAATAACCACCGCCAATCACATTGTACTCCGTATTGGTATCGATTATATTGAGCCCTCCACCACCGATAAATCCATAGTCCGCGCCTGATTTAATCGAATTTCTATTCCCACCAACAATGACGCTGTATCTCGCATTCGTTTGAATCGTGTTCTGCTTTCCCCCGGCGATGACGCTATACGACGCATTCGTTTGAATCCGGTTGCTACCCCCCCCGGCAATGACGCCGTAATCCGCATTCGTTTGAATCAAATTCTGAGAGCCGCCACCAATCACGCTATAGTCCGCATTGCTTTCGATGGTATTCAGATACCCGCCGCCAATAAAGATATAATCCCCATCAGGTCCAAGCGTATTTTGCCCCCCTCCAACAATTGAACTCTGGTATGAATAGAATTTAATTGTATTATAAGCACCCCCGCCAATTACAGAATACTTTGAATTACTCACAATTGTATTTCCACCTCCACCGCCAATCATTCCACCATCCGAATCCGACTAAATCGCGTTATCCTCCCCGCCACCGATGAAACCATACTCTGTGTCCACCCCAATCTGGTTTGTAACCCCCCAGGCAATGGTGGAATAGGGCCCAGCCACCTGGTTCGGTCCGCTCGCCGCATTCCCGCCGCCAACCACGGCCGATCCCGCCGCCGAGGCCGTATTTCCCGCAAACCACCCGATCCACCGCGGGCTTATTGCTGGCTCGATCCTCAAGGCACGCTGATTGTTGACCCGAATATCCAGCGGACGGTTATCAGTGGTTCCCAGAAAATGCGTGGCCGGCAGAATCCCTGCATTTCCATCTGTTTTCCAAAAGGTGTTGGAGAACGAGGCGGTGTCCAGATCGGCAGCTCCAATCGTTCCATCCGCAATCTTATCGCTCGTCACCGCATCGCCGACCAGTTGCGCGGTATCCACCGCCGTATCCGCAATCTTCGCCCCGGTCACGGCATCATCGGCCAACTGAGCCTCCTAGAACGCGTCATCCGCAAGCTTCGCAACCGTCACCGCATCATCCGCAAGCTTCACGCTCGTCACCGCTCCATCCTGAATCGTTTCTGCCATCAGCGCATAGCCTGCAGAGACAATACGCGAATCCGGGGTCAACTGTTCCGGGCCCGCCACCCCGTCATCGAAGGTGACGCGCAGGCGCACATCGGAATTGGTGAAGACATCGGAAGGCAGGGCATCCATATTCGTGAGCTCCGTATCACCCAGTGCCACCGAATAGAGCCCCTTGGTGACGGAGACATCCATCGGCGCGCCATTGGTCCAGTAGACTTCATAAACGATGTCAGAGGGAGGGGCATCCAGGATCACATCCGGCGCGCTGGAGTAGCCGGTTCCCTCCACATCCACAACAATCTGGGTTACCACACCGCCGCCCAGCTGCGCCGTGGCGCCCGCACCGCTTCCCCCGCCCCCGCTGAAACTCACCGTGGGAGCCGAAACATATCCCGCGCCACCATCGTCAATGGTCACGGAGGTCACAAAAGTGCTCGTGAGATGGGCCGTGGCCATCGCCTGGTGGGCCAGATTGGTTCCGCCATCCACCAATGCGAACTGGAACTGGCCTGTGCCGTTGAAATTGGTTCCATCGACCGACACGCGGCCCTGGTAGTTCAGTTGCGACGGCACCTGGGCCAGAACCATGGAGGCGGTTAAGATCAGTCCCAAACAAATCAATAGGGTCAGGTCAAACGTTCTTTTCATACCGATTCCTCCTTAAGGAAATGCAACACAACAAACTCCATGTATTTTGGGGGAGAATGGGTGGCCTTGTCAAGCTTTGGCAACTGAATTGTGCGAGAATGCGGTGAATTCATCTGGCAAAAGACCGGAAAGTCTCACACAAAGGCACAAAGAAGAGAGATCACTACGAGAATCACACGAAAACTGGCGGGAGAATTTTTTTCTCTTCGGGGAAACTTTCTTGGGCTGTTCTATGACACGGCGAGCCTCACTATATCCTCCACGTGCCTTGCAAATTCCTGATGTGGCGGGAAAGTGCTTTGGGGCCATCTTCACTGATTTTCAGCCCTGGAGGTCTGACCTCTGAACCGAACTACTGGATTCTGACTACTGGATTCTGGATTCTTCCAATTCCGGCCGCTGGATCGTGAGATGGCGCGACTGCTCTTCATCCCCCATTTCGAGGCGCACATGCCAGCAATTCTCGGGCAGGTCCTCTGTCACCCGCTCAGCCCACTCAATGGCCACGATGCCATCATAATGGAAAAGATAGTCCTCCAGCCCCAGCCCGAAGGCATCGGCCGCGCCCCGAATACGATACAAATCGATATGTGCCAAACGGCCTTGACCCCGATATTCGTTGATGAGCGTGAAGGTGGGGCTGCCCACAGGACGCCGTACCTCCAGCGCCCGCGCGAGACCCTGCACAAAGCAGGTTTTGCCCGCGCCAAGATCGCCATGCAGACAAAGTACCGTCCCCGGCGGCATCTCGGTCGCCAGCCGCACGGCCAAGGCCTGCGTCTCTGCCGCTGACTTCGTCTCCACTTGTTCGTTTTTCGGATTCATTGCCTGCCACCCTCACAAAAATCCGGAGCCCGTGCAAATCATTCTGACCTGAAAAACTTCATGAAAATGGATAAAAAACGATGATTTCGGGCTAAAAACGGCCAAAAATAGGCGATTTTCATCGTTTTTGGCGGATTTTGGCCATTTGGAATGGGTTGGACGCAGAGTTTTCAATCAAAATTTTGCAGTTTCTTTTCTGACGCGTTTCATTCAAAATTGGATTCTATGGAAAATGCGACTTCATCCCCGGCTCCACCGGTTCTGCCCGGCTACGAAATCATGGAGCGTCTCGGCACGGGAGGGACCTCCACGGTCTGGCTCGCGCGGCAGCTTTCCCTCGACCGCGTGGTGGCCATCAAGATTCTATCGCCCACGCTTCTCGCCGATGCCGAGGAGCGCGCGAGATTCCAGGAGGAGGCCCGCGCCGCCGCGCGCCTCTCGCATCCGGCCATCGTCAGCATTCTCGATTTTGGCGATCACGATGGAACCCTTTTCTATGTGATGGAATATGTGGACGGCACCAATCTCGCAGACTGGTTGAGTCAAAACCAACGCATGGCGCACGGACAGGTCATCAAGGTGGCGGATATCATCGCCACCGCTCTGGATGCGGTCTGGCGCGAAAGCTCACTAATTCACTGCGATATCAAACCAGGAAATATTCTGCTGGGAACGGATGGCGCAGTCAAACTGACAGACCTGGGTCTGGCGCGCATCGCAGGGTCCGCCGCGACCCGCGAGTCGTCGACCTGCATCGAAGGCACACCCACCTATATCGCGCCCGAGCAGATCGAAGGGGTTGAACCGGACTGCCGCACCGATATCTATTCCCTTGGGCTCACGCTCTATCACCTGCTGACCGGAGCCCCGCCCTTCGAAGGCCTCTCTCTGGATGCGACCCTCGATGCCCAACAAATGGACTATCTGCCCGACCCGTGCGATGTCCTTCCGCGTCTGCCGGTCTCCTACGGCTGGCTCCTCGCCAAAATGACGGCCAAAGACCCATCCAAGCGCCCTCCCTCCTGGACCAATGTGCTCAAGGATATCCATCAAATCGAGACGGGTAAATCGCCGCTTCCGCCCTATCCCGGCGATGACGAAAGCACCATTCTTCTAAATCCGCGACATCGCCCCCGGGCGCGGGCCCACACCATCAATCTTTCGGCCGCCACGAAAAAGGCCATCACTCTCTCATCCTCTCAGGAAACCTTTATCGGAAAACAACAGAAGCGTTCTTCCGCCTGCAAATCGGCCTCCGGTGGCGGCGGCTGCCTGCGCGGTCTTTTCTTCCTCCTGTTCCTAGGTGCTGTCCTGGGCGCCCTCTGGTTCTTCGCCTTCAAAGACCATCCCGAACGCATCGCCCAGTTCCAGTCCATCTTCACAGGCAAGTCACTTTCCCCCGCCTCAGAGGTCCCCGCGCCCCTGGTGGGAACGACGGGACAAACCGTGAAGGAGACGCCGGACGAAACCCCGGATGCAACTCCCGCCAGCAAACCGGAATCCTCAGTGCAGACAGAAATTTTTCCTGATGAGCCCGACCCCCTCTCTGCGACTGCCAACACGGTCACCCCGGGCGCTTGGAACCATCCGGGATTCATTCAGGCAGCCACCCTTTTCAACAAGACGCTGACGGGCTACCAGGACCACATCAAGAAACCGGACCCAGAGGATTCCGCACTGGCGGGCCTCATCTCCGACGCCCAATATGCCGCCCTCCTCTTCGAAACCATCCGCCCCGATGCCCCGCCGGATGTCCCCGTCACTCTTTATGCCAACCAGTGCTATCAGCTGGTCAACGATGCCCGTCGGGCGCGGCTGACGGAGAAGGCCAAGCGAAACCAGTTCGCCCTCGCGCCCAAGTCGCGCCACCCCACTCTGGCCCCCTATCCCACGCCCATCCCCGATCCCACCGACACCTTCGCCCCGCGCCACATGCAGTTCGGCTATGCTTGGGATACCCTGCCGGCCCCCATCGACCGCCCCGAAACCGCCGAATTTGTTTTTCTCCTGTCCACCATCGCCGAGGCCTCTCCTGATACCCGCGCACAAAAGGGCCTCTATATCCACAACCAACTTGAGTGGCTGATGCCCCTTCAAGAGGCCTGCAAAATCCTCTCCGTCCAGCCCGAACCCCGCATCCCCATCGAAGGCGCCCCCTTCCCCTATGGCGGCTTCTTCCTCCACACCCTCAACGCGGGGCGCCTCGGCTCCATCGGTCCCGGACAGCCCCCCTATCCCACCCTGAGCCTCATCACGGACTCCGAAGACCGGCTCATCGCCATCCAGCTCATCGATGAAAACCCCGATCCCCCACTTCAAAATGCCCCCCTCTCCTTCTCGCCCGTCAATCAGATCATGGATTTCGTGACCGGACTCTCTCTTCCCGAAAAGGGCGATGTGCGCGTCGTCCACCGCACCCTCAAGGGAGAGGGAACCCTCCGCATCGATACCGAAGCGGGAGACTTCACCGATGGCCCCGAAGGCACCCCCCTCTTCCGTTCCGTTCTTCTGCTCCCCCAGTCCGTCGCCAATTGCCTCCTCTATCACCTCATCGGCTCCGCCAACTGACAATTCTTTATTCCATATCTTTTGCGATTAATAACACCCTTTTTTTGACAAAGGGTTGACTACAACGCGAACTCGGGCCACACTGTTACTGGAAGTAGAAACATACAAAGAATCTACGCCTATTTGTAGCTTCGCAAGAAAGATTCGCCATAGCCCGGGAAAAGAATGAGATGAAGGAAAAGAAATCCCAACCACTGCCTGAAGAGCAGGCCCTACAGATCGAGCGCGATTCGCTCAAGGAAGAGCTGAAACTGAGCCGGAATCAGTATACCTCCATCCTGAGCGCCTCTCCTGACAGCATTGTGATTGCAAATCTGGACAGCCAGATTCTCGAGGTCTCCCCCGCAGCAATGAAAATGTTCGGCTACGACAAACCAAAATCCATAGTCGGACAACCCGCCGCTCACTTCATCGCCCCTGGGGAAAGAATGCGCATCGCCACCCATATTGCCCGCATCCTCAAAGGTGAAAAACTGGGCCTGCTGAAATACACCGGGCTCCGCGCGGACAAGACGACCTTCGCCATCGAGCTTAACGCCAAGATTCTTCGAGACGCAAAGGGGCATCCCACCCAGTTTATGGTCATAATCCGTGATATCACCAAACGCAAGCTGGCGGTGGAGGAGCTCCGGAAAAGCGAAGCCCAAAACCGAGCCCTGATCCATGCCATTCCCGACCTGATCTTCACGAATAACCGGGAGGGCGAATATCTGGCCGTCTACACGCCAACCCCCAACTTGCTCGCCGCACCACTGGAGGAAGTCCTTCATCACAACATCACCCGGGTCCTCCCCCAGCCTCTTGCGAATCAATGCCTGAAAGCCATTCAAAAGGCCATCGACGACAACGCCTTGCAGGAGTTGACCTATTCTCTTCCCCTCGATGGGAAGGAGCGCTCCTTCGAGGCCCGGATCAGCCCCTGCACAGATAACACGGCCATCACCCTTGTCCGCGACATCACCGAGAGGAAACAGGCCGGGGAACACCTCCGATTGAGTGCCCAGCTGCTGGATAGCGTGAAGGAATCCATCGTGGACTCGGATATGGAGGGGCGGATTCTGTACTGGGGATCCGGAGCCGAAAAGCTCTACGGATACAAGGCCGAAGAGGTCTTCGGCAAGCACTACCGGAAATTCGCGGGAGACATCAAGCCTCCGAATGAGGAGACCTTTCAAAAAAACATCATTGCCACCGGTTCCTGGCACGGTGAGCACATTCAGAAAAATCGGAACGGAGAAACCTTCTGGAGCGATTCCCACATCTCATTGGTCCGGGATGAACAAGGCCAGCCGAGCGGGTTCATCGGAATCGATCAGGATATCAGCCAGCGCAAGCAAGCGGAACAGGCTCTGCGAGATTCCGAAGCCCGGTTTCGCACACTCTTCGAAACCCATGCGGACGGAATTCTCATCGCCGATGTCGAAACCAGGAAATTCCTGTATACCAATCCGGCGGTACAGAAGATTTTCGGCTATACAGAAGAAGAATTTTTGACCCTGAGCGTGCCAGATGTTCATCCCAAAGAGGCACTGGCGCATGTCATTGCCAAATTTAAAGCCCAAGCGCGCGGTGAAATCAGCCTCGCGGCGAATCTGCCCTGCATGCGGAAGGACGGAACCGTCTTCTATGCGGATATCAACACCAGCAGCATTTTGCTTCAAGGTCGATTATGCAATGTGGGGTTCTTCCGCGACATCACCGATCGCAAGCAGGCCGAGGCACGGTTGAAGGAACGAGAAGCCAGCTACACCGAACTGTTCAACACCGTCAAACAGGCCATCTATATCCAGAATCCAGATGGTACATTCCTCAATGTCAATCAGGGCTCATTGGATATGTATGGATATGAACGGGAGGACTTCATCGGGAAAACCCCCGAATTCCTTTCGGCTCCCGGCAAAAATGATATGGATGAAGTCGCCCGACTGGTAGGCCTTGCCTTCCAAGGGCATCCCCAGAAGTTTGAATTCTGGGGTCGGCGGAAGGACGGATCCATTTTCCCCAAGGAGGTCTGGGTGGTCAAAGGCCGCTATTTTGACAAAGAGGTGCTCATCACCGTGGCAAACGATATCACCGAGCGCAAGCTGGCTGAGACGGAAAAAGCCAAGCTCGAAGCCAATCTCCAGCAGGCCCATAAAATGGAATCCATCGGGCGGCTGGCGGGCGGTGTGGCCCATGACTTCAACAATATGCTGGCCGTGATTCTCGGGCGCACGGAAATGGCCATTGAACTGGTGGACAAAACCCTCCCCCTCTATGAAGACCTCAGGGAAATCCAAAAGGCCGGGGAACGCTCCGCCGATCTCACGCGGCAACTGCTGGCCTTTGCCCGGAAGCAAACCGTCACCCCCCAGATTCTCGACCTGAACGAGACCATCGAAAACATGCTCCAAATGCTGCGACGCTTCATCGGCGAGGAAATCGATCTCGAATGGTACCCGGCGGCAGAGTGCTGGCCCGTGCGAATGGATCCCTCCCAGATTGATCAGATGCTGGCCAACCTCTGCGTCAATGCCCGGGATGCCATCGAGGGTATCGGCCAGATCACCATCGAAACCGGAATGGCCACTTTCGATGAAAAAGAGTGCGCCAAACAGGCCCATTGCCATCCCGGAGAATTTGTCATCCTATCCGTTAAAGACACAGGGAAAGGCATGGATAAAGAAACACAAAAACATATTTTCGAGCCCTTCTTCACCACCAAGGAAATGGGAAAAGGAACCGGGCTGGGCCTCGCTACAATCTACGGGGCCGTTCAACAAAACAAAGGCTTCATTGAGGTCAACAGCACCCCGGGCAAAGGAACACTCTTCCAGATCTATCTGCCTCGGCATGCCGGCGTGACTCCACCTGTCAAAATAGAGGAAATAAAGACTACCACCCAACGAGGAGAGGAAACCATTCTTCTCGTCGAAGATGAGCCGGCTATTCTTAAAATCACTAAAAAGATGCTGGAAAGACAGGGCTACACGGTGTTGGCAGCCGACACCCCCGGCAAGGCGATCCAGATGGCGCGAGAAAACCACGGTGACATACAGCTGCTCATCACAGATGTCGTAATGCCTGAAATGAACGGCCGGGACCTGGCCAAGAACCTGCTCTCCCTCTATCCGCAAATCAATCGCCTGTTCATGTCGGGATATACCGCCGATGTGATCGCGCATCAGGGAGTCCTCGATGAAGGCGTCTGCTTCATTCAAAAGCCCTTCACTCAAAAAGAGCTGACCACCCAGGTCCGTCAGGCACTGGATTCCGGGGACGCATAGCCCCCCTCTCATCCCGGTTTTTCCATGGTATGGAAACTATTTTCGAGATTTTTCCATAGTATGGAAGAAATGTTTGCCGCTTCGTTCGCTTCGCTCTCTCACTCGAAGCGCTTTGCGCTCCGCTATAGACTTCGCGTTCGCCCTTCGCCTACAGCTTGGGCTCTGCACTCAGCTGTTCCACACAATGGAAAAAATGGCTATAGCTTCTCTACTGCGGCGGCGCCGCCTCCCGCATCCAGAACAGGGGCTGGCGGAGGCGGGGTTCGAGATGGGCGACCGCGGCCGCCAGATTGGCCTGCGCCCGCTCCGACAGGCGTTCACCAAAGGCATTGAATTCAACCCCGCGAATTCCCAGAAGGAAAGCCACTGGACGCGCATTGAACAAGTCCTCCACCATGCCCAGAAGCGCTCCCGCCGACAGGCTGTGGCTGCTGAATCCCAACCCTGAAGATTCGGGCTTCAACGGCTGAAGCTCAAAAGGCTCCGGCGCATCTACCGAGGCATCGGCGAACAGAACAAGATCCTGCTCAGCCAGCGTGGCAGCCGCTTCCACATTCAGCTGGTAGTCGGCATCGGTGGTGACGCCCGGAATCTCCAGCGCCCGAATCCGCTCGGCGAACGCTGGCCCCAGCCCGTCATCCAGGCGCCCCGGATTCCCGTAGCCCAGCACAAAAATCCGGATGGGGGCAGGCTTGGTCACCCCGACACGCGCCGGTCCACCAGCTGCCCCTCGAAATCCTTCAGCTCTACAATCAAGGGCATCTGGCCCAGCGCATGCGTGGCGCAGGAGAGGCACGGATCATAGGCCCGAATGGCAATTTCCACTCGGTTGAGCAATCCTTCCGTGATTTCATTCCCGGACAGGTATTCCTTCGCCACGCTGGTGACTGCGAGATTCATCGGCGTGTTGTTACTCGTGGTGGAGACAATCAGATTGGCCATGGTGACCTGATCGTTCTCGTCCACCTTGTAGTGATGGAAGAGCGTGCCGCGCGGGGCTTCGAGCAGGCCAACCGATTCCCCCCGTCGGTCCCCCTTGGCCATCAGATCCGTTCCCTGCAAGTCGGGGTCATTCAGCAGCTCCTGAATCTTCTCCGTGGAGTGCAGCAGCTCAATCATGCGCGACCAGTGATAGGCCATGGTGATGTTGTTCGGCTTGCCTTTGGTGAGGGTCATGAATTCCTTGCGGGCGGCCTCCGCATCCGGCGTATCAATGAAATCGCAGGTGTTCAGGCGCGCCAGCGGCCCCACGCGGTACCAGCCCGTCTCTGGACCCAGCGACCGGATGAAGGGGAACTTCATGTAAGTCCACGACTTGACCTCTTCGGCAATGTAGTCCGTGTAGTCCTGATAGTCGACCTGATCGAAAATCGTCTCGCCCTCGGCATCGATGGCGCGCAGATTCCCGTGGTAGAGATCCATGGCGCCATCTTCGCGAATCAGCGATAAATGACTGGAGGGGAACGATCCAAAATTCGCTAGCTCGGCGAGGTGCTCCTCCGTGTAGTCCCGAGCCACCTTCAGGGCGCCCCGGCTCCACTCCATCATCTGATCCATGTCCTTGAGCAGAGCATCGCGCTCCTCGATAGAAATGTTTTTGTTCACGCCACCCGGCACCGCGCCCGTGCCATGAATCTTCTTTCCAGCCGTGGCCTGGATCACTTCCTGTCCAAACTTCCGCAGCATCACACCCTGCACGGCCATGTCCGGGAATTTCTT
>JAUZSW010715455.1:2186-12417 GCA_034780735.1 Hyalogyrina grasslei
TCAAGCTGCAGAAGTCCTATAACGGTACCTCCTGGACGGATGTGGATACCCAATCCTTCTCGGGTCAGACCTACACGCAATATTCCAACAATGTGAATGATTCCGCTTCGACGATCTATTTGCGTGTGTTGAGCGATGATCAGGCCGGGCATTTGATTGTGGATGAATTCGAGATGAGCTCAACTGGCTCGAGCACGCCGGACTTTGTTCTGGGCTACTCCAACCGGACGGTTGCCGGCACGAGCCAGAGTGTGACGGGTCTGACCGCCAGCTCGACCTATTACTTCCGCGCACGGACCGTTTCCACAAATGGCACCAGTTCGAATTCAGTTGTCGCAAATGTGACGACCGAAAGCGGTGCCTCCGGCACGCTCCCGACCGTGGATGCAATCTCCGCGCAGGTGGCGACCGTGGGGGTGGACTTCGAATACACGGTGACCGCAACCGAGCCCGATGGCGACACGGTGACCTTTGCCTGTACCAGCACGGTGGATGAGGCCACATGGCTCCTTGACGAGGATGCCGGTGATTTTCTATTCGTTCCCACCTCCGCCGAGCTGGGAACCAATGCCTTCAGCTTCACCGCGACCGACACGGATGGCACAAGCGACCCCGTTGTGATGAGTGTGGTGGTCAGCGCGGCGGCGACCACTTCCACGGTTTCATTTGGCGCGACAAAGGTGGTGGGGGAGGAAGGTGGCTCGACGACCGTGAGTCTGCCCGTGACCCTTTCCGCTGCCGCGGATGCCACGGTACAGGTGGCGGTCGCGGGGACGGCACTGCCGGGTGGCGGCGGGGCGGACTTCAGTCTGTCGACCACCGTGGTCTTTTCGGCATCGGGGTCCGCGACGAGCAATCTGGTTTTGACCGTGGTGGATGATGAGCTGTCGGAAGGTCCGGAATCGGTGCGTCTGAATCTGATTCCGGTTTCGGGTGCGGTACTGGGCACCTCAACCCAGGCCATTTTCTTCATCCGCGACAACGATGCCTTTTCCATTCTGACGGCTAATCTCACCAGTGGCACAAATGAGGTCAACAGCACGACGACCTGGGAGGATCCCGGCGGACGAATTCTGGAAGCCCTCCAGTCCGATATCGTGCTGATGCAGGAATGGGTGCTGAAATCCGGAACGACGGCCCGCGACTTTGTGGATGAGTATTTTGGAACCAATTTCTACTATTTCATCGAATCCGAGCCTGGCCTCTATTCGATGCCCAACGGCATCATCAGCCGCTGGCCCATTACCGCGTCTGGAGAGTGGTCGGATGCCGAGGTCGGGAATCGCGATTTTGCCTGGGCGACCATCAACCTGCCGGGATCGCGCGACCTGAATGTGGTCAGTGTTCATCTCAAGGCCACCGGAAGCGTCCCGGCAGATGACCTGGCTATTCGGGTCGATGAGGCTCGTGCCCTGACCAATTACATTGCTTCGGCAGGATGGTCGTCGGAGGACTATCTGGTGGTCGGCGGCGACCTGAATCTATCTTCGCGGACCGAAACAACGATGCAGGTGCTGACGAATGTGGTGACGGATGCCCATCAGCCTGCGGATCAGGCGGGCGATCGCGACACCAACAGCGGCCGCTATCGTCCGTACGATCTGGTCTTACCGGACTCCACTCTGGATGCGCGGCACACATCCTTCACCTGCTATGGCTATACCTTTGGCAACGGGATTGTCTTCGACACCCGCCTCACATGGAGCGATGGGCTTCCGCCGCCCTCGCTTTCAACTGATTCTGACAATCAGCTCTCGGAAAACACCAACATGCAGCACATGGCGGTGATGAAGCTTTTCGAGTTTGAATCGCAGATTGATTCCCCACAGGCCTTTGCGGCCACCGCGGTCAGTCCGGTCCATATCAATCTCTCCTTCACGACCAATTCGGAGGGCCAGGATGTCGTGGTGGTGTGGAATAGCGATGGAATCTTCAGCACGCCCACGGGTTCGGTTCCGTCGGTAGGCGCATCGTTCGCGGGCGGCACCGTCGTGTACACGGGCACCTCCTCCCCGCAGAGCCATACGGGGTTGAGCGCGTATTCCACATATTACTACTCGTGCTGGTCGGTTTCGGGAACCCTCTATTCAACGGGGCTGACGGCAAATGCCACAACCGAGGGCGTGGACGCTCCCGCCTCGATTTGGGCCAGTGCGACAAACGACACGGACTTCACTGCCGCATGGAGCGCCGTCACCGGCGCCACCAGCTATCGACTCGATGTGGGTACGAATGCCACTTTCACCGGCGGCGGCTCGGGCGGGATACTGATCAGTGAAGACTTCGCGGATTTCTCGGATTGGACAGACAGCGGAACGGCCAACGATACATCGCATTTTGGAGTGTCCAGTCCATGTCGTGCCTTTGGCCCGGGCGATGCCCTGACGTCACCGGCGGTGGACTATCCCACACAGATGACCTTCTATGTCGATTCCAGCAGCGGGGGCAATGGCACGACCACCACTAACTACTATAGTCTGGATGGTGGATCGACCTGGACGTCCATCGGCTCGTTCACGGTGGGCACGGCGGGTGCCACAGAAACCCAGATTCTGACTTCCTCTCCGGACCTCTCCAGTTCCACGAATGTCATGTTCCGTTTTGTATCGGCTTTCTACACTTGGTATCTCGATGATGTGGAGGTGACGGGTGCCGGCGGCAGTGCCCCGAGCTATGTCCCCGGCTACTCCAATCTCACGGTGTCGGGCACCAGCCAGAGCGTGACGGGGCTGACCTCGGAATCGACCTATTATTTCCGTGCACGGGCGGTTGCCGCGGGTGGCGTCAGCGCGAACTCCTCAGTCGCCAGCGTGACGGTCACCGCGACCACCATCACCAATCAGTTTGAAGACTTGGTGACGGAGCAGGGTGAAGATCCCGCCGATCCCGACTTTGCATGGGATGCGGATATCGATGGCGATGGCGCAACCACCTGGGATGAGTTCCTGGCCGACACCGATCCCAATCTGGCCGGAAGCGTTCTTGTCCTGACCGGGCGCTACACCATTGCGACCGTCGGCGGCACCGGGGATATTCTCCTACAGTTCCCCGCCAGTACGAGCCGATATTATCAGCTGGAGTACTGCACCGGCCTGACCAATCATCTGGTGGGAACGACTAATCTAGGCTGGGGCGTGCCCGGCATGACCATCACGAACAGCTCCACCTGCACCTGGTACGGCGTGATTCGCGCGCTGTTGAACGCACCCTAGACGCGTTTAGCTGCCGCATGAGGCGGAGCGCACCACCCATTTTCTGGAGGGATCGCATATCGCGAACAGAATGGGACACAGCCCAATAGAGCCCGCCGCCAGTATTTTGCTGATCTGGGGCGCCCCGGAGTCGCTGAAGGGGTTGTATCCCCGCGTGAATAGGAAGATGAAGAGAAAGAAGAGCGTGGTGCCCATGAGGACCCGCCTCATTCGAAGGGTCTGGATGGGTGCGAAGGCGTACGCCTTGGGAAGCTCCACCCGGAGCACCCGGACAAATGCCCAGCCCATCAAAAGGGATCCCGGGATGAAAACCAGCCATGGGGAAATCTGCAGGCCGTGCACCAGGCGGCCCACATCTCCCTGCACCGAGAAGGTGTTGAGCGGGATATAGCCGAACATTGCCATCAGGTTCAGAACCGCCGACCAATAGAATGCTCCAAGCGCCCAGACTGAAGTGGATTTTCTCATCCGGCTCAGAAGGTGTAGGGAGAGCAGAAAGAGAATCGCATTCACGGTGAAGCCACTGATGCCGATGAGGGCCACCTGCAGGCCGTGACCGCCCGCAAGGAGCGAGTCATAGGGGACGGCCTCGTCGCAGTTCATCAGGAGCCATCCACCATAGCGGATATCGAACGGGTAGGACTTGACGCCGAAGAGCCAGGCCATGGTCCCGTGACCCCATTCATGGAAGAGAACAACGACGTAATACATGAGCGGCAAGGTCAGCGCGAAGGCTGCGAAAACGGTGGAGGGGAGCCGCTCGCGTCTGTGAGGAATGAGATACATGCCTTATACTCTTTTGCCAGGATTTATAGGGTCATATCCAGATGACCGCAGGGAATGTGCCATTTCCTTGTCGATGAGACGCATTCTTTTTCTGCTGATTCTTGGTCCGATGAATTCCCCGGTCCACTCCGACACCCAATATAAGAGGAAGGGAAAGACTCCCACAATGAATACACCAAGAACGATAAATTGAGTCGCGATAGCGTGTTCCGAATAGTTTGATTGCATAATCAGATAGCGTTGGAGATAGCGAAGAGGCCATTGCACAAGCCAGAGAAGAAAGCTGAACCACAGCAACCGAAGAAGAACCTTCCAGCCCTCTTTGTATATATTGATGATTCTATTCATATTCTTTTCCCATTCGTTCTTCCGCCTCTGGGGCCTTCGTTTTCTTGAAATAGTGGGTCGTGGCTCGGATCAGGATTCCGGCACAGACAATGCCTGCGAATCCCGTGACGGCGACCCCTCCCATATTGCTCCATCCATCTTCTTCCAGAGGGAACGTCAGGGCTCCAAGCATGAAGGCTGTGGTGATCACCACTGGAAGAAAGATCATCCATATTCCAATCAGAATGATCTTCTTTGGCGGTCCTGAAACGGCTTGCCGATAGGCAAATCCTGTGGCCTGAATGCGTTCCCATGGCCCGATGACGGAGAGCGCACTGAGGGGTGCGCCGCATTCGGTGCAAAAATGCTTCAAGGGAGAGTTTTTTAGAAGACAGCCCGGACAGAGGATTTGTTCCAGCTGTTCCTCAGAAGCATTATGGGGGTCTTCCATGCCTGGAAGCGTAGAGGGTGGGGCAGAGGAGGTCAATGGGCAATGGCGGCGATCAGTTCAGGCGGAGGGTGTGCATCCAGTTGCGGAAATCCTTGGGGAGGGCGGCGGAGGCGGTGATGGGCTTGTCGGTTGTGGGATGAAAGAAGCGCAGCTCGGAGGCGTGGAGCATCTGGCGGGGGACTTCGGGGAAGTCATTTTGACGCGAACTGAAATACTGGCGATCGCCGAGGATGGGGTCGCCGATATGATGCAGATGGACGCGGATCTGGTGGGTGCGCCCGGTCTCGATGCTGACGGTGACATGGGCGCAGCGGGGGGGCTTGGTTTGCGCGGAGACCTGGCGGACATGGCTGACGGCGGGGTCATTATCGACCCGCAGGCGAATGTCGAGAGAGGGGGAGGGGAGGTTGCCCGCGACAAGAGCGTGGTAGAGCTTGCGGATGCGGCCTTCCTCGAACTGGGTGACGAGGGCGTGGCGCGCTTCGGCGGTCTTGGCCAGCAGGAGGCATCCGGAGGTATCCTTGTCGAGGCGATGCACGGCGCGGAGGGCGGGAATCCCGAGCTGGTCGCGCATCCGGGTCTCCAGGGATTTCTCGCCGGTGGAGAGAAGGCGCGGCGGTTTGTTCACGACGCAGAAAAGCGGGTCGTCGATCAGTGTGTGGATGGCGACCTTTTTGTTCCGGTTGATGAGGGCATCCGGGAGGATTTCGACGATATCGCGCGTTTGAAGGAGATGCTTGGCCATCCAGATGCGGCGCTTGTTGATGAAAACAAGGCGTTCATCTAGAAGGGTTTTTGCGCCCCGCCGGGAGAGTTTGATGGAGTTGGCAAGATAGGTGACCAATGGCGTGCCGTTCCGTTTGACGGGCGGCAGGCGGCGAAGGGCTGTGGGCGGTGTAGGGATGCGTTTCATGGGGTGGAGAATAACGGGGGGTGCGTCAGCCGTCGAGCCGGAAGGGGGAGAAGTCTGTTTTTGTGTCGTAGGGGTCGGAGCGCTCGGAGCGCTTGAGGCGGTGGACGATGAGATAGGTGAGGGGGGTGGCCAGGATTTCATATCCGGTCTTGAGAATGAAGTTCCAGAAGATGACCTGGATGACGAGCGATCGCGGCCAGACGCCGGCAAAGGCCAGGGAGGTGAAGAGGAGGGAGTCGACGGCTTCGCCTCCGATGGTACTGGTGATGGTGCGGAGCCAGAGTCGGCGGCCCTGCATCAGAACTTTCATCTTGGCCATGATCCAGGCATTGAGGAAGGAGCCGCACCAGAAGGCGATGATGGACCCGAAAACGATGCGCGGGGTTTGCGAGAGAATGGAGGCAAAAGCCTCCTGCATTTCCCAGCCGGGAGCCGGGGGCAGATACACGACAATGCTGAAGGCGATGGCCGCGAGAATATTCATCGCGAAACCCAGCCAGATGACGCGCCGCGCCTGGGCATAGCCGTAGACCTCGACCAGAATGTCGCCGAAGATATAGGAGATGGGGAAGAGGAGGTTCCCTCCATCCATCAAGACGAAGGGCAGGCCCGGTAGGCTCAGCGGCTTGATGGCGGCCACATTGGAAATGACCAGCACGGTGCAGAACACCACGCTGATGGGTGCCAGCCAGCGCCGGGAGGGAGTCGGGGCGGTCTCGGGATTCATTACTTCCCGAAGGGGTTGAAGTTTTTCAGGGTCTCACTTACGGCTTTGCCCGCTTCATTCGCTGCGTTTCCAACGGATTTCCCCACATCGGCCGCGCCGCCCACAACCGCCTTGCCCGCATCCATACCGGCACCACCAACGGCCATTGCACCATCGGCGGCGGCACCCACTCCTTGGCCAATCAGCTTGCCGGAGCCTGCGATGGCGGTGCCCGTGGCGCCGGCGATGGCGGTCAATATATCCTGGACGGCTTCAACCGCGGTGATGCCTTCCGATTCCTTGCCGAGATCTGTGAGGGTAATTGCGGGGAGAGGAATTGGAATGGATCCGCCACCGGTTAGAGCCGCGGCTCCGGTGATGGAAAAATTCATCTTACTGTGCGTGATGGAGAGTTTCTCAATGATGACCTTCTTGGCTGGTTTTTCCCCGGCATCCTCTTCCTTGGCTTCTTCTTTTTCCTTCTCCCCTTCTTGCTCCTCGGCGGCGAGCAGATCGATCAGGGCGCCAAGATTGCTGTTTCGGAGGCCTTTCTCGTAGGTGACCACGAGGCCATCGATAAGTATTTCATTAATGATAATGGTGTCGGTGAGTACCGAGGAGGTGTCCAGACGAATATAGAAGGTACCGACATCCAGAAGACCATCGGTCTTGAAGCCCTCGGGATTGCCGATATGTAGTCCTTTCAGGGTGATTTTTCCACGCATGGGCAGGACGCGGGCATCTTCGAGTGAGGCCGGAACCCCCAATGCAGAGGGGACCGTCGCGTTGAAGCCTTTGAGAATGGCGGAATCCAGCCAGATGAGGAGGGCGATGAACAGGACGGCAAAAACGACAAGGATTCCAGCAAGGATTTTAAGAAACATCTTCATGGGGCTCCAACTTTCAGGCGATGCCGGGTTTCACTTGGTCGACCACTGGAAAGGCATCGAGAAATCCAGCGATTTCGAACATATCGTGGATAGAGCCTTGAATTCCAGTAAAAACCAGCTTGCCACCGCTGGCATGGATCCGCTTGGAGAGCCCCAGGAGGGTGCGGAGTCCCTCGCTACTCAGGAATTGCAGGTCGTGAAAGTCGAGAACAATACAGTTGCAGTTCGAGTGGAGGAGGTCGTTGCAGTGAGCTTCTAGCAGGCGCGAAGTGGCGGAGTCGAGGCGGCCCTTGGCCACGACCACTTCGGCATTTTCCAGCTTTTGGTTGGTGAGCTCCAGCATGACGACCTCCTCTCACTCTTCCACTTTAACTATCGTCCATCAGAAGGGGGTTCGCAACTAGGCAACGACTAAAATTATGTAAAGAATGCCTTGCCCAAAACAGGGGAATGGGCTTGCGCTATCAGGGGGGAAGCGTCAAGAATGGGAGCGGAGAATGAGTGGTGAGTCGCGAGTGCCGAATACCGATTGGAGTGTAGATGTCCTATCCCATTGAGAAAAAACTGGTTGTGGCGGTGTCCTCGACCGTGCTTTTTGACCTGTCCCACGAGCACGAGCTCTATCTATCCCAGGGTCTGGAGGCCTTTCGGAAATATCAGCACGAACACCGGCACGATCTACCCAAGCCCGGCGTGGGCTTCCCCTTCATTCGCCGCTTGCTGGGATTGAACCGTCTGAGTCCGGAGGACCAGCCCGTCGAGGTGGTCATTCTGTCGCGCTATCACGCGGATGACGGGATGCGGGTGATGGATGCGGTGCGGGAACACGGGCTGGATATCACGCGTGCCTTTTTTATGGCCGGCCGCAAGCCATACCCTTTCATGGAGTCCGTTAATGCCTCGCTTTATCTCAGTACGAATGCGGAACAGGTGAAAGAGGCCGTGGATTTGGGATATCCGGCGGGGCAGGTACTGCCTTGTGAGGCCGTGGATGATGAAGATGATGATCAGCTACGCATCGCCTTTGATTTTGATGGCGTGCTGGTGGATGACGAGGCCGAGCAGGTCTACAAGAAGTCGAACGATTTGGAGCAGTTCCGCCAATACGAAATGGAGAATCGCAACCGCCCCTTGAAGGCCGGGCCGCTGATGCCGCTTCTGCAGCAGATTTCGCGCTTCCAGAAGCTGGACAGCCAGCGCGCCCTGGAGGATCCCGAGCATCGGCGCCTCCTGCGTATTTCCATTGTGACGGCGCGCGTGGCCCCCGCACACGAGCGTCTGAACAACACGCTCTCCTCTCTGGGCATTGAAGCCGACGAGGTCTTTCTCATGGGTGGCATTGAGAAGAAGCGCGTGCTCGACATTTTGAAGCCCCACCTCTTCTTCGACGATCAAATGGTCCATCTGGAGAACGTCGCCAAAAGCACCCCCTCCGTTCATATCCCCTTCGGCATTGCGAACAAGCCCCCAGCCTGAGCTTAGTCGCCGCATGAATCCGAAAGGGTGTCGCCGGGCACTTTCAACCAAGCCAATGCGGCATCTGGGGAGTGAAAGACGACAAAATCCCCGGAGATGGCCGGGGTAAAGGCTTCATACATGCGACTGAGGCCGAACGAGAGGTTTGTCGGCGCAATAATGGCGGTTTTCCGGGACACATTCACCCCGATATATCGCTGGGCAATCATCTTGGCGGCGGTGTGAAGGGCCTCCGAGGATCTGGCATGGCTCTTTGTGTCGCGCAAGTCAATCAGCTGATTGAAGTCCAAGCCAAATGAATCGAGAGTCAGAAGCTCTTGGTAGGAGGAGAGAAACTCATCATCTGGAACCAGGCCGCTATGCGTGGAGATGACAAGCTTGAGATTGGGGAGGATTTTATGGGAATCGGCATGGTGAACTCCGTGAGTTCTTAATCGCAATCGTCTCATTCCAACTGTGGAAAGCAAGCCTGTATTCATGTGGTTTCCTCTCTATTCATCCATTTGCCGGACAACCTATCAGGGTGGTCCAAAACCAGCAAAAATCACAAAAATCAGGGGTGTGTGCCTTTCGCTCTTTTCGTAGTTCTCTTCTGCAGGGTTTTGCTTTCTTCTCGACGCTAGAGAGCGGGGAATCTAGCGTGTGTGCTGTGAAGAAGCTGAAAATCATTCTGATGGGGTCGGGGACACTGGCGTGTCCGTTGCTGGAGGCGATTTTCTCGGAGGGGCGCGACGAGCTGGTGGCCGTGGTGACGCAACCGGACCGCGCGGGCGGGCGGGGACTGCACTGCAAGGCGTGCGCGCTGAAGCCACTGGCACTGGAGCGCGGCCTGAATGTGTTGTCGCCGCTGGATGCGAGCGAGGACTCCTTCGTGGCGCAACTGGCGGCGCTGGAGCCGGACCTGGTTCTTGTGGCGTCCTATGGTCAGTTTCTGAAGCAGAATCTTCTGGATGTCCCGCGGCTGGGCACCATCAATGTGCATCCGTCGCTGCTGCCCAAATACCGGGGGGCGAGTCCGATTCAATGGGCGCTGGCGAATGGCGATTCTGAAACGGGCGTGAGCGTTCTTTTTGTGACGCCAAAAATGGATGCAGGCGACCTCCTGGCGCAGGAATCAGCATCCATTGCGCCGGAGGATGATTTTTCCTCGCTGGAAACCAAGTTGTCGGCGAAGGGGGCGGAGCTGCTTCTTCAGGTGCTGGACGGATTCCGCGCGGGCACGCAGAAGCCGGTGCCGCAGGATGAATCGCAGGTGACCTTAGCCCGCAAGCTGACAAAAGAGGATGGCCGCGTGGACTTGAGTCTGCCGGCGGAGAGCATCCGGAACCGGTTGCGTGGATTTTCGCCGTGGCCGGGGGCATATACCACCTTGCCGAATGGCACCTTGCTGAAGATTCATGAAGCCGTTGTGGAGGCCAGTGCCGCGGGCGTGGCGTTCGGGACTATTCTGGAGGCGAAGGGGGATCGATT
>JAUZSW010716566.1:0-12416 GCA_034780735.1 Hyalogyrina grasslei
GAATGTTCATTGTTTTTTCTTTATGAATTATCTTTTAGGATAATCCAAAAGTGTAAACAACGCTAGGGGTTCTTACAGATTATGGTATGCGCTTTGATGGTAATGGGACAGGCATGGAGGAGCTTATCTTAAGAGAGCGTAAAGCAAATCTGGAAGGCTATAAACTCTTCACAGGGAAGTATCTAGGAGAAGTTGAGGAGACAGATTTTTTTCTAAAGCAATCTATGACAAAGAAAGATTTAGATGAAGAGTCTAAAGACGCGAAGCGTCTTATTGAAAAATCTTATCCAAATACAACCTTTGGTGATGCAGAATTCGTCTCTAATGATTTTAGAGCAAAAGGTGACGATATCAGGCGATTGGTGGTTTATCGCGTAAAGATATTGGAAGAATATGATCATAAAATCGATAAAGGAATCTATGCGTATCTTCTAGCAGAATCTATAATTTTTTTGAATGTATACGATATCGCATACAACAAAGACGGTCTTGGTAAGTATGATTGGACTAGCAACTATACTAGACTTAATAAACTATATACCATGCTGGGTGGTCCACCAAATACAGCTATGATGACTAAAGTTAAGAATAAAATTTTTAAAAATTTTCCTACTTAAAAAGTCTCACTCTGAGACTTTATCAACTGATAGGGTCTTTTTTTTATGGAGAAACATATTTCTTTATGACAAGTTATTGTAAAGCTATCACAAAATTCCCTGTGAACCCACCCAAAATACTATGTATAACGTTACAGGTAAACGCAAGGAAGACAGATAACATAGGTGATAAAAAGAGGATGCCAACGTATCAATAACTGAGATTACAAGAAAAATCAAAAAAGACAGCTGTCAAAAAAAGCATGGTCTTATGTTTAAAAAAAATAATGTACTAGCGAGGATTGTCCTTCGCCATCACATCTTTCTTATGCACAAAGAGCGAGGATATTTTCTCCCTTAATAATAATGTAGTCTGTACCTTCCAGCGTCAGTTCTTCGCCTTCAAATCGTTTATAAATGACCGTATCACCTTTTTTAACAATACTTTTTGCATCAGGACCACATTCAAGGACAGTGCCTTTTTGTGATTTTTCAGGTGCGGTATCAGGACGATAAAGTCCTGATGCTGTTTTTCCGTCTGCGGGAATAGGTATCAGGATAATATTATCGTTAAGAGGACGTAAAAGCTCTTTCATAAATGTAAAATCATTAACTTATGTATCAATCTTATCAAATACGCACATTCTGTCAACTGACGTCAATATACTTTATTGATTTATTTTTTCATACATAACCTCCATGGCACGAGCCCGTTGTGGGTCACGATCTGCTTCATAATCCTCTACGGTATATTCAACATCAATATCTGGAGCGATACCTTCACCTTCAATTTGAACGCCATCTGGCGTCAACCATCGTGCGATAGAGACTTTTGCAGCAGTTCCGCCCTTCATTGACACAAGCTCCTGTACGGAACCTTTCCCAAATGACTTTCGTCCAATAATTGTCGTATCTTTATGATGTACATGTAAGGCTGCTGCAAAAATTTCTGATGCACTAGCACTTCCCTCATTGATAAGAATAACGACTGGTGTATCAACAAAAGGTCCTTGCCCATGCGTCTTCTTACGTACTTCAACATTATCAGAACCTTTTTCGATAAGGGCTACAGATTGTTTTGGCACAAACGCACCAATCATATCAACGGAAACATGGAGAAATCCTCCAGGATTATTACGCATATCGATGATTATGCCCTGCGTCTTTTTTTGCGCAACTTCATGCAACGCCTCTTCAAAATCTCTTGCTGTGTCATTGCCAAATTGACGTACCTGTAAATACGCTATGGTTTCTGTCGGAAACTCAAGTGAGACACTATCAACGCGAATATTACCACGCACAACCGTAATATCTCGTGTATCATTTTCACCGGAACGAAAAACGGTAAGAGTGACTTCTGTACCACTTTCACCACGCATATTCTTGACCGCCTCCATAATATTCATATCAGCTGTAAGTAAACCATCAATCATAATAATATGATCCCCTGCACGCAAACCAGCGCGCTCTGCTGGCGAATCTACAAGTGGAGTAATGATGGTCAAGAGATGTTCACGAATACCGATTTCCGCACCGATACCATCAAAATTCCCATCGAGATCTTCTTCGAATTCTGTATTTTGTTCAGGATCAAGAAATGTCGTATAGGGATCGCCCGTTGCACGAAACATACCATTGATTGCGCCATAGAGCAGTGTATTCGCATCGAGTGTATCGTGATCGACATAACGACGCTTCAGAATGTCCCATGCATCCCAAAATAATTTGAAGTCTACGCGTCCACCGCTGTCAGCATGTGTCACAATTGCCGTATCAAAAGGAGTGTTAGACGTAATCTTTGTCGCATTTCTACGCCCTGTAAAAAAACCAACACCAAAAACTATGCAGATGATGATGATCGCTGTAAAAAAACTGACGCCTCGTATTTTTGTATACATAATGATTTTTGTGCTATTTTTTCTCTTATTACATTATACCATGTGGATTTTTCTGTCCAAAGTATTTTGCAAAATACTTACACCAACTCACAAAATGCGTCCACGTAAGACGATTAAATAAAAGTCCTCGCAATGTACCATATTGAGCACTCCCCTTCCCGTAGAAGTGAAAGATTGTGACTTTTGGATGATAATAAACGTACCACCCATTAATCCAAAAACGTCGACACCAGTCAACGTCTTCCATATACATAAAAAATCTTTTATCCATCATACCAATCTCTTCAATCGCAGTACGTCGCACAAACATTGCACTACCAATAAGCCAGTCAACGCTGTATGGTGATTGTTTTTTAATATCACGCATCTCAAAATGTGCAAGATGCCTTTGTACAAAGGCAAACTTTTTCAAAAATGTACGTCTATAAAATATAGTGAATGGTTGATAAAAACGATAACGTGTATTTTCCCATTTTTGGTTAAAGTTCTTTTGACTCGGTCCACATAAACCGACACTTTGGTGTTCGTCCATAAAATGTCGCAATTGATTAACACTGATAGCGTCAACGATCGTATCAGCATTGATAAAAAAGATATATTCTGTCTTCGTGTGAGTGATGCACGCATTGACCATCGCACCAAAGCCAATATTTTTTGTATGTGGCAAAAAAAGAACATCCGGAAAATCTTCTCGCATCATGAGACGCGTCGCGCTCTCTGTAGCAGAGTCTGCTACAGCGATGTCATAAAATCCATCACGAAATCCTTGCTCCAAATAGTGAAGGCACATTGCAAGCATTTCATCATTTTTGTAGCTTTGTATAGCGACAGTCACACGTATTGTCGTATCATTCTTACTACGCACCATATAACATTATTTTGCAAGTGAACTAAAGAGCTCGTGTACACGATTATAGTTATCACCTCGTGGTAAAAGGATATATCCAAAACTACTACTTTCTGCAGGCGCATACAAGAGTCCTTCTTCAGTATTTTCCAATACCTTGTGCTCAATTGCAGTGTCACCAATCTCTTTATACAGATCATACAATTTCTGCAATTCCCATGGTTCTGTATCGATTTGAGCATTATCACCCAAAACACCCATCATTTCTTGAATCTTTGTTGGATTTGCAAGAAATCCGAGTGACATTGCTTTTGTACGTACTTGCTCCAAAACTTCATGTTGTCGTCGTGCACGATCGAAATCGCTACTCGTAACACGTGAACGTGCGTAGCATAATGCTGTTTTACCAGAGAACGTTGTCGTCCCTACTGGCACTGTAAATACACCACCACATTCCGGTTGTTTATTTCCACATAGAGGGTACTTTGATCTGATACGACCATCTTTTTTGTATTTGATTTCATAATCACCCGTTGGAATTGTAAAGACACCACCATTGGCACCATCGCAGACATGGACTTCATTAAATTGTAATGGTTCGCTAAATTCCTTGTCAAGTGTTAATTCTACACCACCAAGTGTATCAATCACCTCTTCAAATCCAGAAAAATTAATAATCGCAACATAATGAATTGTTTGTCCCGTCACATCATTCAACACTTTTTTGATATCCTCTAGTCCTTTTCCAGTGCCCTTTTGCTCACCACTGATATATGTTGCATTAATCTTTTTTTGTGACCCATCTGGCGTTGTCACAAGAAGGTCACGTGGTACAGAAACTATAGAGAGTTTGTATGGTTTTTCCTTACCATCACCGATAATACTCACAACCATAATCGTATCTGTTAGCTCGCCACCACCCGCAATACCTTTACCACGCATACCCAAGAGAACAATGTTTGTACGACCCTCATCGTGTCCTTTGAGTATATCACCACCCGTAACAGACTTTGCAAGACTCCCAATGAAAGAACCTTTGGTTGTAATACTTTGTGTCGCAGACTCTACAATCCACAGACCACCTATAAGAAGAAGTGCTCCTCCGATGATACTTCCAATAATAATTTTTTTCTTTCGCGTCATTGTGTTGTTTTTGATAAATTACAGCCAGTTTCTGCTATCCTCTCTGCTTCTCATAATGCATCCATAAGCGCCTGCATTTCCCGCGCTGATTTCTCCCATGAAAACTCTGTGCGACGGTGCTGTGCCTGTGCACACAAGTCTTTTCGTATCTGCTGGCTATGATATAAATCATACAATACTTGTGCACACTGGTCAATATCCTGTGGATCAAAGTACCGCGCGGCCATTGTCGCTATTTCATGGTGAACCAAAAGGTCACTCGTGGCAATTGGCACATTTGACCACATTGCCTCCAACAAAGGAATCCCAAAACCTTCATAGAGTGATGGATACACAAAAATGCGTGCCTGTGTGTATACTGCTGGCAAATCTTCAACCTCAACATATCCTGTGAAAATAATATGCTTGTGCAATATGCCATGACGTGCGACTGTATCATGAATGATTGTATCAAAATTATGTGCCTCACGACCACTCAAAACAAGTGTGACATCATCAACGCGTTGCGCAAAACGCGCAAACGCCTCAATGAGAAATGGAATATTTTTACGAGGTTGCATGGTCCCAATAGCAAAAATATAATTCTCTGGCAGGTTGTACTTTGTGCGTACTGCAACCAGCGTATCGTTTCCACGATGTTCTTTATATTTTTGTGCACACGCATTATAGATAACGTGCACTTTTTTTTGAACATAAGGATAGTACCGTACAATTTCGTCTCTTGTAAAGTTGCTTACAGCGATAATAGCATCCGCACGTCGGAGGCTTCGTGGCATCATTATATCCAAAAAGAAAAGATCCTTACGACCAATCATCGCACGCACAGCTTTAAATGATACATCGTGAATATGCGTCACGATTCGTATCTTTTTTGGAATAAAAAGTGGCACAATATACTCAGTATAATAAATATCACATGGATGTGCATAGAGATATCGCCACACAGCCCATGCTACCCACACGAGACGATGTGGCACGCGAAGCGTGACAATGTGTACATTTTCTCTTTTGTCAATATCAAGCGTTTCTTTGATGTACAGGAGTCTCTCTGGTGTCTGCATGTCCGTCAGAAGCACATATTGATTCCTTGTGTCTTGTGCAATAACTTGCTTCGTCATATTTAAGACAACGTTTTCACTTCCTGTACGCGCACGCCCTATGGTGCGTATATCAATAACAATTTTCTTTGTTTTCATATCATTATTCTATTACACTATCAGGTGTCACATTATTTTCAAATACATTCCCTTCTTGTAAATCTTCTTTCTCTTGATCTATACTCTGTTTTTTATAAAAAATTTTCTTACCAAAGCGTAAGTCAACGTACTCAAGATTTTTACGTTCGTGCGCAAGTTCCGTTTTTTTGAAAAGTGTTTGCAGAGATGTGATTGACTGTGCCGTACTTTCCGCACCATCAAAAATGATATACCAACCTTCATCCACATTCACAGAAAGGTGCCAAAATCCATCAACAAGAAGTGTGTAGACATTATCCGTCTTGAGACGTACCGTATAGGCAAGCTCTTTTTGCATCATAATGATATTCGTTAAGACATCAGGTATAATGACTACGTCATCATGCGTATACGCCGCAAGATCTCTTTGTGTTGTGATGATTGTAATGAAAGGATTTTCACGAATTTCCGCTGAATCTAATGAAAGTTTTTGCAAAAAATAACCCTCGTGATCAATTTGTACACACTGATCCTCAGCAATTACTTCCGTGCACACCCGCAAAACATAATCATACTCATGCACTACGATATCCAATGTTTGTGGAAATATCTTACGTACTACGACGCTCTCAATTATAGGAAATTGTGACACAATATCTTGTGCAAGCATGTCAGGATTAATACGAAAGAAATGGTACCCCGCTACACCGAAAAAGGGCGTAGATGCAGAAATCTCTCGCACAGCAGTCGTAAGCACTGATATATCTTGGCGCTGAGCACCTGTAATAATAATCTCTCGAACATGTAAGAGGGATGTATAAAAAATAGTATAGGAACTTATGCCAAGAAAAATGATAGTTACAAAAACAAAAAGAAATGTGTGTCGCACTCCTGATGATTGATGCACATCCTCACGCCGTAACTTCCTGTGTGCAACCTTTCTAGGTTTTCGTTTTTTGTATCGCTTGATCATATCTTATAAATGTAAAAAAAGTTCCTCCAGCAATAGACGTTTATTAACATTTTCATAACGAAGTAAACGTGCTGTATTTTCAATACGTTCCGTCAGAGATATAATCCGAAAAATTTTCTTAGCATGTGCAATTGATCGGATTTGCCATGTCCACACATTCAAAAGATGTTGTACCTGCGTATCATTTTTTACAAGTTTCTCTACCATTGCAATTTTCGCGACAATAGACATTGAGCGTACTTTTTGTAAAAGCGCCACATCCTCCTGCGCACGCACATACAAGGCATGTTCTGTAATAATGACTTTTGCGCGACCTACACGACCAAGTGCAAGATCATAGAGATTTCTATCTAAAAAAGCCTTTTCAAAATCTTGCCGTGAAGCGATTGTACACCCAACGTGAATCATGCGTGATCGTAGCGTTGGCAATATCTTCTTTACATCACGCGTCACAAAAAAGATATATGTCTCTGTTGGTGGCTCTTCGGTTATCTTGAGTAACGCTTGTGCAGCAGATGTGCTCAAACGCTCCGCATGATCAATCAAAAGTACGCGCGCTTGCGCATTTGGGCTCTTTGCTCTATGCAAAAGAGTAATTGCTTTTCGCACATCTTCAATCGCGATCTGCCTCTCACGAATAACGCCTTTTTTTTCCTCATATCCTGGTGCCAAAATAATCATATCACGACGTGCCTGCACATCTTCACAGTCTGCCACTGCCCACGATAATGATTTACCTGTGATGAGTGCATTTGCGCACATCTGTGCCATTGTACGCTTCCCGATTTGTGTAACACCAGAAAAAAGAAATGCGTGTTGTTGGGCACAACCAGCCTGTGCTTGTGTGACGTACATCTGCAACATCTCACGTACTCTACGGTGCCCTATAATTTTCATTTCATTCATCATTTTTTTCTAGATATTCTTGTACACACATCTCAAAGCGTGTACGAAACTCTTTAGAGCTAAATGACCGTGCACGTACTTGTAGTGCATTATGGTCAAAATAGTCTTCCTGTTCCAAAAAACGTCGTACACCATCTGCCATAACCTCGATAACTGGTGCATCAAAAATGATACCGTCAACACCATCACGTACGATCTCTGACGCACCACCACGCCCAAGTGCAATAACAGGCGTGCCTGCAAGTAGTGCCTCAACACAAACAATTCCAAAATCATCTTCACATGGGAAAAGCAGTGCACGTGCATCATGCAAAAGTCGCCACTTCTCTTCTTCGCTGACAAAACCACGTACATCAATTGTATCTCCAGCAGATTGCATAATCTCCTTTTGCTCTGCACCATCGCCCACAACAATGAGCGGTAGCTGGAGCTTATTGCATACCTGTACAGCAAGCATTACATTTTTGTATACACTCAAACGAGAAATGATGATAAACGACTTCTTGATATTTTCTATGTGAGAATCCGACAAGATTATATTTTTTGGTATACATACTGGTGGATGGATTACATCTGCAGTTTTACGGTAATACTTCTCAATGCGTCGCTTTGTGTACTGCGAATTTGCGATCAAGTAATCTGGACGTTGTGCTGCTTGATGATCCCAAACACGGAGATAACTCAACACTTGTCGCAAAACAAAATTTGGACGCTTGATGATACGTTTCATGTAACGCTCATTTTCATCCCAAACATATCGCATTGGTGAATGAATATAAGCGAAATGTGTCGTATTGAGTCGCGTGACAAGTCCCTTTGACCATGCGCTTGAGCTGGAAATAACTAAATCAAAAGATCGCAAATCAAGTGCTTCAATCGCAGATCCATAAAATGGCAAAAGCCACCGATAATGCTTGCGAATCCATTGTGGCCATGATTGCAAAAAACTTGTCCTCACTTCGCGTCCAACAAAGAGTGAGCCCATTTTTTCCTCATCATACAAAAGTGTATAAATTGGAGCCTTAGGATACATCGCTGCAAGTTCTAAAAGCACCTTTTCAGCACCACCAGGATACAGCAAAAAATCATGCACCAAGGCAACTTTTTGATCACATTTTTGTATATACTGTGATTGTTTTATTTTTTTTGACATAACAGGAGTTTGTTAACAAGACACATATCATGTTCTAATATACGACTGAATCGTTCTTTGCTGTACTTGGTTTTTTTTATAAACCAACTATGACTTCTTTCCTGCAAGAATCATTTTGGCAGTGAGCTTTGCTGCACGTGTCCATCCAAAACGCAGAAGATTTTCTTCGCCCTTTTTTATTATATCATAATGCACCTTCTCGTCTGCAATAAGTATGTGAATCGCTTCTGCAATGGCTTTTGTGTCGTGTGGATTAACAAGGAGCGCACTTTCGCGCACGATTTCTCTCGCAGCTGAGTTTTGTGAGGCAACGACGGGCACACCGACTTGTTGCGCTTCAAGAATAGGCAATCCAAATCCCTCGTAGAGTGTTGGAAAGACAAAGATGCTTGCGCCTGTGAGAAGCGCCCACTTCTCCTCCTCACTGACAAATCCTGTAAAAATAATATCTTTTTTGTGCTCCTGCACGCTGATTTCAGCTTCAATATCTTTCCATCCATGACCTGACTTTCCTACAAATATCAGTTTATGTGGTATCTGAAAGTGTGCTTTGAGCATCTCAAATGCCTTAATGATATTTATGATATTTTTACGGGTCTCAAGACGACCAATAAAAATCAAATATTCGCCCTTGCGCACACCAAATGTCCCTCTGATATTTGCTGCACGAATTTCAGGAATAGAGACAACCGGATTGATACCCTCATAAATCACTCGCATCTTTTTACGTGGAATGTCATACAACTTTATCAAATCACGCTTTGTGTTATTGGATACGCAGATAATTCGCTTTGCCCATGTGCACGAACGCTTAATACCATAACGCATACTCTTGCGCTCATAAAATGAATATGATTCTGGCATCATTTCAAACTCCAATCCATGTACTGTTGCAATTGTTTCTCGTGGATGAATTGGTGGAACGATATGTCCTGGTACAAAGAGACGATCATATCCACGCCACAAAAGTGCAAGAGATAATCGAATGTACGTCCAAAAGCGTGGGAACCATAGAGCTTTTACACGCCACTTAGGTGGCAACTCAAAATCAAGCTTTTCTTGTGTACCACTACGAACAAACAGCGTCACATCGTGGTCTTTGAGGTGTTCTCGTAGAGACTTTATCAATTGATAGGAATACTCTTCAATTCCTGTACGTTCATGCAAAAATGCACGTGATGCGTCAATAGCAATTTTCATATTCTTTATCGTTGATGCGAAAATAATCCGTGTTACTGTTATGTTACTTTGTTGATGCAAGAATTGTGCGCTTGTACGTCTCAAGATTTTCAAGTACCTTGCCTGTTCCACGCACGACGCATTGCAAAGGGTCGTCAGCGATATAACATGGGACACCGATCGTCTTGGTAATGAGCTGATCCAGATTGCGCAAAAGCGCGCCTCCGCCAGAGAGTACAATTCCTTTATCCATAATATCCGCTGCAAGTTCTGGTGGCGTTTCCTGCAAGACTTTTTTTATAGCATTAATCATCTCGCGTAAATCATCCTGCAACGCTTCTGTCACCTCATTCGCATGCACATGAACAGTCTTTGGTAGTCCGCCCATAAGGTTTCGCCCGCAAATACTCATAAGCTCTTCTGTCGTCTGCATAATAGCGCTTCCAATTGTAATTTTAATCTCCTCTGCTGTTTGCTCGCCAATTGCAAGTGAGTGTTTCCGCTTAATGTAGTCTGCGATTGCTTGGTCAAATTTATTACCACCGACACGTGCACTTGCTGATGCGACAACGCCACCCAATGAAATAACCGCAATTTCACTTGTACCGCCACCAATATCAATAATCATATTACCTTGCGCACTATGAATAGGAATTCCTGCACCAAGCGCCGCAAGGACTGGCTCCTTTACAATGTAAACATTTTTTGCACCAGCTTTACTTGTTGCATCGACAACAGCACGTTGCTCTGTCGATGTGACACCAACGGGAATTGAAATCATCACCTCTGGAGCAACCAAGCGGACACGTGAGCTCGTTTTATTGATAAAATATCGCAACATCGCCTCTGTCACACGATAATCAGCAATAACACCGTCCTTGAGTGGTTTGTAAACATGTATTGTATCTGGCGCACGACCAAGCATTTCCTTTGCTTCATTGCCAACTGCCAAAATACGATCTTCAATAATATCAACCGCCACAACAGATGGCTCATTTGCGACAATGCCCTTCCCCGGGATAAAAACAAGCGTATGCGCTGTACCCAAATCAATACCAATTTTTTCTCCAAAAAATGACATACGTACTTATACTTTATCAATCATAATAATCTGCGCACCAATACTTCGTAAACGTTCTGCAAGATTCTCATAGCCACGATTGATTGTATAGACATCTTTGAGACATGATTTCCCACGTGCCGCAAGCATTGCAACAAGTAAAACCGCACCTGGTCGCAATGCTGGTGGACAACTAAATGTTGCACTATGAAATACTGTTGGACCCATAATTTCTGCGCGATGTGGATCGAGAAGTTTTACTTTCGCACCAAGGCGATTGAGCTCTGTAAAATAAACAGCACGATTTTCATAAACCCAATCATGGATAAGTGTTGTCCCACGCGCGGTTGCTGCAATCACTGCAAAAAAAGGAAGATTATCAATGTTGAGCCCTGGGAAAGGTCGTGCTTCAATCTTATCAGGAAGTGCCTTAAGACGTGACACGTAGATATGCATATCCACAAGGTATGTTTTTTTATTGCGCGCTTTATAAGACCGTAAAATATTATACGAGAGACCCATAGCACTAAGTTTCATCATTTCCAATTCAAGAAAATCATAAGGACACCGTCTGATAATCATATCGCTTCCTGTGACAATTGCAACAGCAATAAAAAACATTGCTTCGATAGGATCCTCACTAATACTGTATGTAACATCCTTATTGATCACGCCAATGCCATGTACACGCAGAGTCGTCGTACCAATACCTTCAATTTTCACACCACACTGTGACAGATAAAAACACACGTCCTGCACCATATAGTTGGCTGTTGCAAGACGAATCTCTGTTACGCCATGCGTTTGTGCTGCAACAAACAAAGCGTTTTCTGTGACCGTATCTCCAGATTCATATAGAGCAAAACGTTTTGGGGATACTAATAGTGATTCTCTCGTCACCATAAAATCACGTGCACGTGCTCTCACTGACACACCAAATTGTAAAAGTGTATTAACGTGTGGCATCACCGTCCGTGACCCGAGCCTGCACCCGCCTGATTGCGGAATCGTAAACTTCTTAAATTGACGTGACAACGCGCCAATGAGGAGGATGACGCTACGTGTTTTTTGTGCAGCGCTTTTGTTAATGCTATGTATCGCAAACTTTTTTGGTGGTGTCAGAATCAACGTACGTCCCTTCTTTTGAACAAGCATACCGATACTTTCTAATATCTCAATCCACCGAAAAACTTCCTCAATCTGTGGCACATCCTTGAGTGTTGTCGTCCCACGATTAAGACACGCCGCCGCAAGAAGTGCTACCGCTGCATTCTTGGATGTATTTGTTGTAATCTCACCAGAAAGCTTTTTTCCGCCCTCAATCAAAAAATCTTGCATAAAAATCAAATCGTTATGTGCTCTAAGTATACGTGAAAACAGCCTTTTTTTCAAGAGATCTATTTTTTAATTCTTTCTTTCATTCTTTTGATAGTATACCATGAAGCTATTCTTTCCTACGATCAAAAGCCTCTATCCTCCCAAAAAA